>BGPT01002235.1:74947-99079 GCA_003297045.1 Symbiodinium sp. clade C Y103 | reverse complement strand
ACATATACATATACAGCCATGAAATTCATGAAAAGACGGGCAAAATTGATGACACATCTTTTCTCAACATGGGATTTCTATGGATTTCTCTGGATTTGTGGCGTGCCCTATTCTCAGGCAGACCCAAATGGGAAGCACACAAGTGCAAACGTAGTTGGATGATTTTGCATGTACTTGGATGACACTCGANCGTGCCCTATTCTCAGGCAGACCCAAATGGGAAGCACACAAGTGCAAACGTAGTTGGATGATTTTGCATGTACTTGGATGACACTCGAAGCTTGCACAGGGCACAGGATGAAGGATCGATGTTTGTATCAAGCAAGTTGGTTGAAGATCATGGACTAGTAAATTCACATCAAGTAGTTCTCTTCTGTTATCTTCATGAAAGGCTGGGTATATAAGACGGGCCATCGAAAAGTCGTAGGAAGAGGCACAGCTATGATCTCAACTGCCGGAAACTGAGGGATCTGCGCCTTCAGAGGTATCTTTTGCTCCTGGCCGGGACTTTGCCACGTGGCGTTTGAAATGATGGCCTCGGGGTGCCAGGCATTGCCAAGTTCAAGGTTGTGCATGGCTTCCAAGAATGGGGGGACTTACCCTGAACATGGCCACTGAATTTCTGACAAAATTGATGACACATCTTTTCTCAAACATGGGATTTCACTGGATTTGTGGCGTGCCCTGTTCTCAAACATACCCAAATGCGAAGCACACAAGTGCAAACGTACTTGGATGATCTTGCATGTACTTGGATGACACTCGAAGCTTGCACAGGGCACAGGATGAAGGATTGATGTTTGTATCAACTCCATGTATCCCCAATACAAGTTGCTGTTACTGAATTGTTTTTTGTCCACCCAGAATAAATCCAAGGGGGATAGCAGGTGACAAACTCTACTTACCATGCACCTCCCAAACGACTCCGTATCCAAAGCTAGTCCGAAGTCGCATTTGAGACCCGGTCTTGGACCTTGACTTTTCCATTGCACTTGGATCACATTAGGTACCGACATTCCATCCAGTGGTTCAAAACCTCACCGTCTCTGTGATTTCAGGGCTATCACCTTCTGCTTGAAAAATCACCCATGTCGGGAAAAGAGGAAGACACACCGAAATCGCTGATAAATAAGCACAAGCCAGCTAATCAATTTATATATACATATAATTAATTATGATCATTATTATATAAATAAATAATTATATATATATATATATATCTTACATACGTATTATACATACGTATAGACTGCATATTATACTTCCTCCAGATTTCCTCCAAGAGGTTTATTGTTGTCAACGCTGTTTCTGGCCTGACACGTTCCTTGCTCCAAGAACACGCAGCCGGCCACGCAGCCCACGCCACCACCGGCAGCTGCGCCTGCGATGCCGGCGATGCCGGCGATGCCGGCGATGCCGCTGCAAGCGATCGGGGTGGAGTCGCCCGAGCACTTGACGCAGACAGGCCGCGGCAGGAGTTGGGGGTGCGATTAATGGATGTAATGGGTGTTATTTGCACAAAATTCATATGCTAATTGAAATTAATTGATATTCATTTAATGGACAGCATAATAATGGTTAATCATTCATGGCTTACATAGTAATCAACTATAGAATGTAAAATCAAGCAGCATCAATCAACCGTCGTGGGATGTTGATAACAATGATGGATATAAATTGACAATCCTATGCGTCTTTCATGTTCAATGAAACCACGTGAACTTGGGACCATAGTATGAGGGGTCTTTGAGGTTTGGGGGGATGTTGTTAGTGGATAAAACATGGTACAATCACGGGATTTCAGCATTTGTTCCCACAGAAGTATCATAAATTGAGATAGAAGTTGGTATATGCACCCACAACTATTGTGTTTTGGTGGTATTTGCAAGAAACAAATGCAGTATATGGACCTCAGGCATGGAGTATTTCACCATTTGGATATTGACGAGATGAGACCGCGAAAAAAGGACTGTTTGTCCCAATTTATGACCATTTTCCCGTTGAAGATGAGGTTCAACAAAGCATTGGATTTAGGAGTACCATGGAGTACCCAATGCAATGCCCCAAGCTGTGTGTTTAGATTAATATTCATACGACCCAACGTTGTTCAAATTGGGGATGGTTTATTATTTATTGGATTAGTGTCAGAGCATTAGGCATGTTCCAACGCCAGGTGTTTGGTTCACAGTTCAGCCTCCATGCAGCGAACCTACGCAAGCCCGAGGTGATTTGTGGGCGCCTAGGAGAATTGGGAGTAGGATACTGGGGAAGTGTGCCCGTGGTATTTTTTCCCCAGCGTTTTGATGTTTGAGAACACCTTTGTTGGGCAAAGCAATGACTGTCTTTACTTAACTTTTACATACTTTTCCTGCAAATGAAGAGATATATCATATCCAGCAAATTGTTTTCAGCAGAATATCACACTTGCAAGAATGAAGATGAACAAACTATCATATACCAAAACCGCTTGGATTGTTGAAGTCTTAAGGAGTCTGGTGTGCTGTGTCTATCCCATGTGATGTGGGTCATATAGCCCATCTTCTTTGTTGCTATAAATCGACCAGGTTGCTCGTCCAGGTCCAAGTCCCTAAGAAGGTGGTTGGATGATTTACCCACAAGGTGGTGATGAGCCCAGTCCTTTGTTTGTTATTATAACGTCAGTTAACTATACATAAATCTACCATAAACCAAAGTTCACCAATAGTTCACATAGTTCCAAAGCAACATCGCCTATGGGGCCCCACCAGGGGTCCAAGTCCTTCAGCAGCCGAGGCGTATGCCCACCTCAGTTCGAAACAACAGTTCAAGCAGAGAATGACGGACCGAGCGGTTCCTGGACCGACAGTGACAGTTGTGGCCCTGGGGATCCACTATGTGACACTCTAACCATGCCAAGCAGGGGCCTCCAAGCTAAACATCAACATGTAACATCCAAGTAGAATATCCACTGCAAATCCCAATTAGCCTAGTTATAAACCAATTTGAATCTAAGGAGCTGCATCCTGTCCCTCCATGGTCCTGAAAATGTTGCAGACAAGTGCCACACAGTGATGAGCCAAAGGTGACCAAGCTACAGGAATGCCCAGTGATCAAGTAGGGTATTGTGCATCCAGTGTTTTGTTCATCTCAAGATACCGCTATGGACCCAACTTCAGGAACAACATTGATCGTTTGTTGCATGACATTGTTGATTTCTGAGGCTCAAACAGATATTTAGATGTTCATGACACTCAGTTTGTGAGTGGTACTGTCATTATCCATGTTATCCCATTTAGTGTCTGATTTTGTTTTGAATTTCATAGCAGTGTTAAAAGCATGGTCGTGAATCAGATATGATTTCAAATGCAAATTGAATGTATAGATGTAAAGCAATATTTATATATATATATACATAAAACAATGAAATGGTTGGGCTTATATCCCATATTCTGGTTGATTATTCATATCATTCTATTCTGATGAATTCATCCGATTCTTAGAGATGATTTCTGACCCAAAAAATCCAGTCGCAGTCGCCAGCCGAAGGTCACATTGATTCGAATCCTCGCACGGCACGGGATGTATCCGCAGTGCACCCTATGTGAGCGGCATCGGGGTCACCCGAATCGAACGATGGTGGAGTGATGGGATCTGATGCTGATTTGACCAAGTCTCAGATTCCAACATAACTCGGACGTATAGATCGAGGTAATTGGAGTTTCCGGTTGTGGTGTCCTGGTAAACTGTGTCATCATCGTCCCACGGATTTTGTGTGTCGGACTTCAAATTCATCCCTTTGACTCGACCCACGAGCACCCAAACTTTGAGGCTACGATGAACACTTGGGAGCTGATAAGCACTGGAAAGCCTTGTACCCCGCGTACATCCGCGAGGGCGTGTGCGTCGAAGATGTGAAAGATCGTCTTTGGAACCAGATCAGGATCCCTAAAGGATGTGTTTCTCGGACATAATAAACGGTCGAACGTCGCAGTGAGAGCCCCTGTGTTGAAAAAACCAACCTGGTAAAGGAAAAGCCGAGAGGAGAACAGCAGATGCTGGTTGATGCTTGATCATATTTTCATGGTCTCTTCAAACTGACTTGATGAAGAGATACAGTTTCTCTGGCCTGAACCCATCAAAGAGAGCTTGCAACAGCATCGTGGTATGCTGAAGACCTGCTCAAGGGGTGTGTTTTGACTTCAATTCATTTAAACACGTTTCAGCTTTTACTTCTAAGCATGTATTTACGCATGTAAACCGATCCTTCTTCGCATGCTTCTTACCTTTCCCTATTTGGGCGGGTTTTTCATCCAAATCGATGGCCTAGACAATCTACCACATGTATACAACACCTGATGTATGTACAATATGTTGATATACTATATATCCCTATAAGTTTGAAAATCTATAAAAATGACTGACCCTTGGAGTACCTGGTGCAACTTCAAGGTGCGGCTGAATGAGCTAACGGGAGAGATCCAGATGTCCAAGGGCCTGGAACCTGGAGCAGTTGGCAGTGCCCAAATGAGGCAAGCTGATGGATACTTGGACAATCTTGGACGGTATTGCTGTGGCTGGGTCAAACCAATTACTGGTGGTTTTACTTTTCTCGGTTTCTAACCATAGAAATGGGATGAGAATCCCCAATGACTTATTCTATGACTATATAGAATCCCTTTTGGGGTGGTTGAAACCGCCACTCAGTCGGTATCTTACAGTTGATCCCGAAAAGATGCAGCAAGTTCCGCTGTGGAATCATGTGGTAACTCGAGAAAGAAACCATGTATCCGGTTGTGATGCAATTGTGTGTACTAGCTGCTATATATAATATTATATCATATTATGTATTAATCAATATTTAGAGTATGTGTTTCGAACTTCTTGAATCGACAGCCAGTGTTGGGCTATGATGACCAAGACGCAGCAATCAAGGTTTGCAGGAGAAACATTTTCACGACCCAACGGGTCAATTCCCCAACACAAAGGTAACCCTCCAAACGATAGATTGTTAACAAGCCCATATTGTTGTGGTTGTTGGTTGTTCATAAGCCCTGTTTTAAGCCTCTTTTTTTACTTCGGGGGTCCCCTTTCGGGGAGAATGGTGAAATACAAAACTGGTAGAGAACAAACTCCAATAAGTACCCTATGGTGATTTAACATAGCCATGGAAAATGGCTAATTTTGGAGGATTTTCGGTACTTCATGGAACTTTTCCACACTGCACAGATTGCGGCAATCTGTCTTCAAACTCTGATAAGAAACAAAAACATGTCAGGCACTTTCTGTTTTCAGAAATTGCCACAGAAGCTGCAACACCTTTTCATAGATTCGCACATGCACTGCTTTGTAGGTGGTGATGTCTCTTAAATATATGGTTCTTGGCTTATACAACCCCTTAACTAGTTCGGTATTTCCTACTATGAACCAGTGAAATGTGAGTTGTTTCAACCAACTTAGCCTCCTAAATGCTAATCAGGTCGTGGCCCCAGCGCAGCACCTCACACGGTTCCGGTTCCGACACCGGTGCCACCGCCCGTGAACTCTGCGCCAGTTCCGACACCGGTGCCACCACCCGTGAACTCTGCGCCAGCTAACCTCTGGAGTAGCTACAGACCCACTGTCGGGGCTCCGGCACCTGCCCAAGCCCCTCCAGCACATGCAGCCCCTGCAGCCCCAGCAGCTGCATCCGCTCCCATGGATGGGAACAACATGACGCTGGTTGTGATGGTACTTTTTTTCCCTAAGACTGTTTTGAATCCTTGGTGGTTTGGTTCTTGGGGATGATCGAAAACGACCTTTTTTTGTTTTTCTTGTGATTGAATATTCCCAACCAGGAAATATATCGCTCATCGACTGTTGCAATCAAAGTCACAGGCACTGCAGGATATGCTGGTAGAGCACCAAGTCAAAGGTGGCCAGTCCCTTCTCAGAAATAGTGGTATTTTTGGATCCATGAGGTTTGGTCCAACTTCAAAGTCGACCATGTTTGGGAACACAAGATACATAAACAAACCATGGTGGTTTGAAACAATGACATGTTTTTTCCTGTTTTTTTTGTGCACGGATGAACCCTTTTGACAAACCCCACAGTCATTTTTTCATGTTTTCATGAGGGGTCGAAACTGTTGAAACTGTGGGCCCAAGCGTTGCAACTTCCAAGGTACACGTGCTGCGTATGCGGTGTTGCCGTGCGGGTCAGCGAGACCGCGGCACACTTTGCCAGCGAGGCGCATCTGCTGGCGCTGGAGCGGTTTCCGCTGGCTGAGCAGATGATTGAAGCGCAAAATTCACCGCTGAAGCTGCGACAAGTCGACCTTACCCTGGAAATTCTGAAGGAAACTTGATGGAAATATGGAGGTTTCCTAAAATAGGGGTACCCCCCTAAATCATCCATTTTAATAGGATTTTCCATCATAAACCATCCATTTTTGGGTACCTCCCATGGCTTCGGAAACCCTCATATGGATAAATATGGTGATTTCATGAAATCATGGACATCAATGGGATTTAGCTCAGAATTCTGATGCATTGGAGAAATCTGTGTATATGATATACTCAACGAATGCTATTGAGATGATGGGATGTTATGGTGATTCGACCTGAGAGATTTGGGAAGACTTTGGAAAACATACCGAGGACTTAACCACAATGATGTTTCGCTGGGGTATCATTCAGTACTGGATATTTGGAAGGAATTACACTTAGAATCTATTTGAGGCTTCTGGAAGGAGGTTTGGCGATCAGCTGATTTGTAGGAATTACACTTAGAATCTACACCATGATTTTGCCAGACGAATCTTGGGTGAAATTCCAATGTGCTTTTCTGAAGCGGTTTATACATTTCTATGTGCATGTGGTGTACTGTATGTATATGTAATATAGAGTAGATGTACATTTACTTCTATACCTCCCAGTGGCCGGTTATATTTAGATACATTGCCCCAAAAATTCCCAAGTTTGGATGCAAACAGTGCATTTGTTCTAGGCATATAATATCATATATTCACACTCCTGTGTGACCATTGAGTGTTGAAGGTGGAAGTTGATTTCAAAGCTATTTTGCGGTCAAAACCAGATGTTGTTTGGGAGATGAATTGACCATGCCGAGGAGGGAAGCACTGGAGGTCAGAGTGAATGCATTTGAACCCAGTGAAACCATGATGGGTGCAGATCCAGATCCCAGTCGAAGAAACAGGGCATGGCTCCAAAACGCAGCACCAAGAGATACCCGGTGGATCCCTGTGGACATAAGGACTCAGAGTTGAAAAAACATGGTTTGCAACTCCATTCACTTACATCTTTGTAGATTCATGGAGGTTATAAATCAACTTACAACTGGGGCATCCAAGAAGGTCAACAGTGCCGAGCCACAGCCAGATCTTTGGTTCAAAAATGGACCCTCGTTTAGTGCAGACAATTCACTTTAGCTTCCCGCATTGGAAAAGAGAGGGCAGCGTCCAACCGGAGTGGCGTTGGCAAAGGCCGGTTTGAGCCTTCGCATGCACCGGGTAGGCTTGGCATAGACTCTCGTTTACAACACTTCGAATTCATTACCCTCCAGTGAACTAACATAGCCATTGAAAATGGCCATTTATAGTGGATTTTCCCATTGAAAATGGTGATTTTCCATAGCTATGTTAGTTTACCAGAGGGTAATGTAGCAAAACATCATGCAATAGAATGAAAAACTCATAACATCGTAGGCAAAGCCAACACCGCGTGGGGTTGCGTTGGCACCCCTTCAAGAACTCACACAGCTACCGGTCACCGACAGACAAGGATGAAAACACTACTCAAATGGGAATTGCCATTTTGAATGGAAGATGAAACATTGGTAATCCCATAGAAAATCCCATTGTAGTTTCTAATTGGAAATCCCAAATCCCAAATGATTTTAGAGGCATCCGAGTTTTGGGCCTTGACAGCTGCACACATAGATGCCTTGACGTTGCACATGTTCTCAGGGTTTCTTTGATTTGCAGCCTCTGACAGGGAAATGCCTGGCCCAATTATTGAGGCGCCTCGGGAGGGGTGGGACATGGATGCTTCAGTCATTGCAAACGATTGGGAAGATAATCACAAGAGATGAACGAACGTATACATATGTCATATGGGTTTGTCTGAAACCAGGGTGCCCCAAAATCCAGTGGATTATCATAAAATTGCTACTTGGAGAGTTTATATGTGTCCCCCATGTTTTGTTTCACAAGAATCGTATCTTGTGTTCAACCAAGCTAACTTCAATGGATTGGTGAATGGGAACATTTACAGGAAACCATGGATTTCCCATTAAATATAGGGGTTTCCTGTAAATGTTCCCCTAAACCAATCCAGTGACAACTGAAGCTTCTGGCCGGAAGCGGCCACTGTGGTTTCGGCCTGGCTGTCCAATGTCTGCAGCAGATGATCGCCTGGTGACAACTTTCGAGGGTTGAACGGGCTGACCCAGACTCGCGGGGACCAACAAATGGAGGGTTGAACTATGAATTTGAATTCAACAAATGGTTTTTAGCATTCTTGGATTCAGAATTCTATGATGAAGGATTCAACATCATTCTACGACAGTCAAGTAGCCCGTCCAGTCATGTTTGTTGGTGTACGACCCCACAAAGACAACAGTCAGCCAGCCCAGTTATATTTACCACCTGGAACCTCTCAGAGCCCCATCTTAGATGGGCAGTTGAGGAGTCATTTCAAGTGACAAATGGAACTGGTTGTTGTGGCCTTTGGAGTTGGTTTCAGATATAGTATATATATATATATGTATAATTTTAATATACATAAAGTACATATATAATTAACTATACTGTATATATTTATAATATTTATATAGCGTTTTGTACCTATTTGAGATGATTCTTCCCAGTTGACTGATTTGGTTGAATGTTGCGAAACCAGATCTGATATGTGTTGAACGACTTACTTTTCTTGACTCCGTCTCCATGTTTGGTTGGTGTGACGTGAATCGCCAGGAACTTCCTGATGACTACGACGTTGCAGCAGAGAAGGCCTTCAATGGCCTTGGTTTTGATCGTGTTTATCTTAGGAACATCATGGCTAACGTGGGGTTCTCAAAATTGGCAAGTTAGACTATCAGACAAAAAATGTGGAAACAGCGAAAAAAACTGATGAATCCTCTAAATTCTATAGTGATTGATAGTGATTCTACTAGAACATGATCAAATGTGGATGTCCATCCATGTTGTCCCGAAATGCCCGGATGCACGCTGTGTTTATGCAAGACTTCATGGCCACTTGCGCAAATGCAGGTGTGCGTGTGCACCATTATCAGCAAACTTTACCACCCAAAGTAGACGAGTTGTTACTTGATGTTGCTTGGCATGTCTTACATGAATCTATCCGGTATACTAATTGTTTTGATGTCGTCATTGACTTATTCTCTATTGTTATTTTCATTACAGAGTACTTGGGTTTGTCTGAGCAAAGGGTATCACCCAATCCAGGGGTCAATCCTCATTTTCCCCCATTGAAGACAACATTTGGGGCTATAAATCTCCAATGTTCAGACACACCTATCATCTTGTTGGTTATATACTTCTTTGATATTCCCATTCTATCCCTATTGAAGTTCAATAAATCACCATTTTGGTTGGTTAAGTCACCATATGTCACCATCCTTTAAACGTTTAAACCAGCATTTTTTGTTCGCAAAATCTGCACTGTTGGCGACCCACGTGGCCCATCGTGGCCCAGTCATCCTCATCGCTGCGTCGGGGGTTCTTCACCAAGAGGACAGCGCATGGGGAACTGGTGACTTTTGGCGAAAATATGGCGATTTCACCGAGAAACATCCGAGAAACATATTGATTTATACATATATATATATATATATAGCCACTACATAACCACCCAAAATGAGATATGATAGGCAAAATCATGGGATATATCATCAGTATGATTATACCGATTCAATAGGGATGTAAGCAGGATACAAAACCGCCTTCGACGGCCTCACAGGTGGAATGTCAAGACCATGTATCCATAGTTCAAATCAGAGCCAGCCAGTTGTGCAATTCCTTTAGATCAATTGAAAGTTGAAAAAACAAGCATACGAGTATAGACATATTAATATATAATAGACCTGCCTTTATATAGGATACTGTTTTTCCACGAGCAAGAATTGAAGATATATATATATATATATATAATTATATATATATATATATAGTCAATCAAAGATCTCAGTCTTTTGGGTATGGAATTGGCATCAGTTGAGACCAGTGCAACTGGTTCTCGTTTGTTTTTTATCGCTGTCTCGCGCCGCATCATCCAGCTATTGGATGCCTTGGCAGGGAGACTCCCAAAAAGATGGAGAAGGTTCCTGCATGAACGGCTGTGGGATGTGCACTTCCCACAATGAGTAGTGTCAGCATCCCATGCGAGGAGCACATGATTTGGTTAAGCTTTCTTTGTGGTTTCAAACTCTTGATTTTGGTGTGTTTCCTGTCTCATTGACATACCAGTGGGACAGGTTCAGACCACCGACAAGCCATTGTGCGTGGGCTTTGCGGATAGATTGCGGTTTCATTTTGGAGTTGGCCGTTTGCACCCTCATGTTAGTTGCGTTGCTTTGTTCATTTGGTAAACTAACATAGCTATTGAAAATGGCCATTTATAGTGGATTTTCCCATTAAACATGGTGATTTTCCATAGTTATGTTAGTTTACCAGAGGGTAGTTTCCCTGTTCCCGTTGTTTGCATCTTTTCTCTCATGCGTCCCATGTCCTCGGTCGACAACGGCCAAGCCAAGAGGCCCCAGAGGTTGCTCCTGCAGAGTCTGCTTCACCAGGTGCATGTCAAGGAGGAGATGTCCATGGGGGATGATGGGGATGGTATGGGATGGTCATTGATCATCGATCCATTAACAGGGCATAATATACCCATGAAAAGGAAATCCTAATTGTGGTGAGATGACCATAATGATGCCATCCATGACTGTGATTACCAATGAGATGTGGTCTGGGACGCTGTCGATCCTGAATGAATCCAAATAGATTCCTGAACAAATTACCATCCTCAGGACGACTGCATGTACGGGAAGGGAGAATTATCATGGGTTTCTATTGGATATATTTGGATATGGGGTTGCCTAGATGATCATTTGTGGTCCCAAGACATCCATTGTCGCAAGTCATTGCCCACCGTTGGACCGCCCTAAACCCTTTTCTTATACGTTTAAACTAAGCCTCACCCAAAGTACTCCCATCCCCTAAATATCATTAAATATCCATCCAAACTACGGATTGTGCCAACACAAATGTGGATATACACCCACAAGTTGCAGATGATGGTCGGTTGATGACCGGTCTCATTCGAACAAAACGGACACCACGAACAATCA
Source organism: Symbiodinium sp. clade C Y103 (assembly GCA_003297045.1). NCBI lineage: Eukaryota > Dinophyceae > Suessiales > Symbiodiniaceae > Cladocopium > Cladocopium sp. clade C. The sequence goes on along the minus strand of BGPT01002235.1, from coordinate 87,738 downwards.
TGGTAGATTCCACAAGGGAAAATCCCCAGCTTTCGACATGATTTGCATGCTGAAGGGGAGAACAGTCCGTTGCCAGCTGGGATCCGAGAGAAAAATGGTCCCCAAAACGGGTCCAGTCGCCCCGTGCGCAGGTGCTGAGCCGAGTGCTGAGGGAAGTGCGGTAGACGACATGCCCGAGGTCATGCTGCATTTGGGGGGTTTCCATCAAAAGTGAAGATGGTTTTTAGCCACTGGCGATTTCGTTGGGATTTGACCCGACATTTTGGAGATTTGGCCTGGCATAAATGGAGATTGAAGCCACATCAATTGGGCTATAGAGATCACGCGTTGGTGTTTTGGGGTATGATTGAAACCATAGCATGTGGGAAATCATGCACCAAGCCTGACATGGTTGGCCGAATTGGCACTCAGTCCGAAATGTTTGTTGACCTCAAAATAATGAAAAGTGGCTGAACTGGTGATATGTCCAGTTGGTGATCTCACAATACAACTGTTGGCTTTCTACCTGTGGCTGTGGCTGACTTGACCTGCCGTAGGCACCTTCCCAATCCAGCGGCCCATCAATGGGGCAGCAGCACAGAAGCTTAGGACACCAGAAAGCAGTGGCTGGCAGTCTACTTGAGACCACTGTTCTTTCTTGAACATGATCTTCAAGTTGTTTTTTCCACTTTGACACTTGCTTCAGGTACTGTATGGCAAGTTTCCAATTTTTGTTTGGAACTAGCCAACAACCTATGGAGAACCACGGAGAAATCAAGTACTTCAGCTAAACATATTATCACAATATATCACAATAATTTGACCTGCATGGCGAACATTCCGGTTGGATCCATTTGGAACATTGGTGATATCTTGAGGCATCACATTTAGACGCTTGCTGAAGATGTTTCTGAATGCGATAGGGTTGAGAGTCGCTGAGCGATGAAACCACCGTATGGAATTGTGTGGGTTGGCTGCACAATGAGAGTGTACTTAGGACAAGCAGCCACGTAGATCACGTAGCTGCCATGATGAAGTAACTTGTTGACGTGTTTACTGCAAATGTTGTTTCTCTAGCCTGCCTTGATTGGGGTAACTTCAAACAGTGTGTGAATCCAATGGGACACTGATTTCTTAGATCAAGGTAGAGTTGACCACATTCCATATTCAAGAGCTGATACGTTGCATCTGCATATGTTTCTTTACCCTGTCAGAAATCTTTCCAGTTTTTGAGGCTGCAAAATGCGATTGCTGGGGCCAGAGGCAAGTTGCAAGAGGCGGGCCTTGGGATCTCCCACTGAGCAGGCTGTTGACCCTTGGCAAAAGGTGACAATTCATGGGCTATTGATTTGTGCGAACAATTCGGGACTTTTTTGTAATTACACTTGCAACGTATTTAAGACTAGCCATGGTTCCAGAGAGCCTGATAGCTTGCAGTATGATTTTGACTAGTCAACGAAACTTTAACTATCCGAGTGTTGGGGTACCCAATGATTTGTTCCAACTCATTGTTCTTTGTTTGGGTTTGTCTGAAAATAGGGTACCTCCAAATCTGAGGCTTTATCATGATTTTCTCTACTTTCCATTGCCATTTGGAGGTACACCCCATTTTCAGACACACCCAACATGAAGTTAGTTGTATATCGATAATTCCCCAGTAATCAACTATAAACCGCAGAACAGGAACCGTTGTGTGTTGTTCCAAAAAACATGAAATTCAGAAACCGCCCTCTGGGTTTGTCGGAAAATATGGTATACCCTGTAAACCCAATGGTTCAAATGGTATAATTGGGGGTATAATTGGGGGTATCATGGGGGTATAACCTTCATTTTCCCTATTCAATGGCTATTTCATTGGGGGTAAGAAATAGCCTATTAATAGCCTAGCCTATCTGTTCCCTATTTAAATAGCCTATTATTTGCCAATTTTCAGACACCACCTCTGGTTAAGATCCTACCGCAGCCAAGGGTCGATCCCAAGGCCTCGCACCGCGCGAGCCAAGAAGAGAAGGCTCTGGAGGCGGCACTGGGGCCTTTGCAGGCGCGACCCCCCCAAAAAACCGGGAGATACGATCCAGAAATGGCGATTTTTCACCAGCAAAATATCACCAGTATCGCATTCTATACTGATTATATACCAGTTTCAAGTGGAATATAGCATGGATATATCAGGAACAAGATGATCTATGGGTGTGTCTGAAAATGGGCTCTGGCCACCGAATGACAAATTTAATAGGGACATGATGATTCACCAGTGGATTTAGAAGGATTTAGACATATCCCATTTTTCAGACGAACCCAAATTGTTGCGGGAAATGATGATTGAACATGGTTGAACACGGGATTACAATGATTATAGTGTATGGGTGTCATGGCGATTATGGACCTTTGACCCACTTGGTGGATTTCTCGGGGTTGATGGGTAACTGGAGAGAGCAGGGGAAGATTTCACCCTTTTGACTCCTCTTGATCTTCACCACGATGAGCTGGGTGCTAGCAATGGAAAGATCATGATTCTGACTAGAGATGTCCCAAAGTCGCGCATCCCAATCATATACCTTCCTTTTACCTCGAGAAAGGTCAAGATCCTCTCGGGGTTTGAAAGCACTGTGGGTCTTGTTGCTGTTGGGTTTTTATGGTTCTAAGACAAGAATTATGCAGTTTCTTCTTTTTTCCTTACCTGGGATGATGATCCGACATAGCATAGCATCCCAGCCAGTTCAGCAAGGCACGCTGGCCCACCTCTCAGATGAAGGAGAGGCAAGTCAAGGCTCAGCCAAGATATCCCGAAGCTGGTGATGCTTTCACCGATGAAACATCGAGATACTGATACTCACCAAGATGATGCTGGAATTTAAACCAAAACTGGTGTTGATAGAATGTTATATACAGTACATATTATACTAGCGAAGTTGTGAAGAGCATAGTGGATTTTCATCCAGAACTGGCGGGTATGGTGCGGTTATATCGGGGTTGATGATCAATCATGGGGATACTACTGTAATCACTAGAGATTGAGATACACAGATACACCGGCTGAAGTAGGCAACCATAAAGGATTTCTACCTCCAATAATTCTACCTCGAGGAATGCCTTCAAAGAATATTTGTCCCTATGAACTCTCATCAAAGACTAATCAAGCACTGTAACCAGCTAAAACAGTTGTGATATATGCCACAAGTGATGATTTCGGGATGTCAATGCCAAGGCTTCACAAGGAATTGCACTAATATGAGATGTTGATTTAGTTATCTTTAGTTTTTCTCATTTACCCAATCATGATGCAATCAACCATCCAATCATCAGCCAATAAACTATCCAATCAATAGCAATCATATCATCGTCCAATACACCCCTGAATGGAACATGAAACATCACGCAGCATGCCATATCAATATCCAGTTCGGAAAATGATCTTCCAAACTTAATCGTGGGGGTTCCTCATTTGCACAACAGAATTGGGTTGGCGGAGTTCTAGCAATTTCTTGGACATTGCATGCTTGATCACATGTGTTTCATTAGTTTTGGTATGAAATGGGAGATAAATCCCCCTTTTCTTGACAAAGCCCGGATTATCTGATTGATCTTGTTGGTTGCTTGTCGTTTTGACCAATTCCCAGGGATTCTCCTGATTTGTCATTTGTCCATTAAACTTGCACTTGGGGTATACACTCTGTTCAGACATAACTCATGGAAATAATGAAATATCTCAATGAAATTCCACGCATGCCAGCAAGGTGGAGCCCGCAACATGGATTAGTTTACCTTGAACAAAGCTCTAATAAGTATGGGTTATGTTAGGCATCTATTATATATGTAGTTATATATAGAATGACTATGGTTTCTGGTAGATATATATGTATAAATATGTATATATATATATATATAATTATCTACATATATATATATATGTATATATATATATGCATGTATAATTAGTTGACGGATGTCAATATGGTTGATCAACCAACAAACATAACCGTAAACCATAGTTATAGCCAGCTTAGAAACCAACCATAGTGATTAAATGTGGTTAGTTCCTGTAGTTAGTATGGTTATTCATCCATCTATAGTTCTACAAACCATCTATAGTTATTGGTTATTAAAGCCCTTTGTAACTTACATAAAACAAGGGGATACCACCTTGAACCCTTAGAGCAAAGGACCCCATCCAGTTCCAAACCGTGAAGGCCACGAAGGAGATCGACAACGCGCTGGCTGAGATGCGCATGAGTCTCAACGATGCCCGGAGGCAGCGTCTGTTTTGAAAAGGGTCAAAAAGTTCCATGGTGAAGATGTTGGTGAAGATTTTAGATGATTTTATTGTATGTCTGTTATCAAGTTATGTTTAGAGATTGTCCTTTGATGGTCAACATATGATTTTGTGTAGGTGACTGAACAGATTTGTTTGTTTTGGTGAGCATATCGATTTCGGTGAGAATCTTGTCACTTTGTCAAGAGCTGAGGATCAACGGATGATACATCTCTGGGGTCATGGGGGATGATGCAAATACGTGGGGATATTGGGATTCGATCTAACCTTGGACCGTGTTGTCTAAACTGGTGTTCATCGTCAAAGCACTTGGGCGACCCCAAATGGGCAATCAACCTACAGGATGCAGGGATGGGTCTTGCCCCCATCACAATGTGGGGGATCAACAGCTCTACCAGCCATTTTGGTGTGAAAACGAAGGAGATCCACCTGGGTCGGAGTTCAGCCATATGCCATGACCGGATGAATGGATGAAGAATGCAAGGATTACATCAAGATTAGATATATATATATATTTAGGATGTTGAACTTGAAATTAAGATCAGCCAGCATGTATATTTGGTGATGATGAACATGAAGAAAAAATGGATGGCGATGATAGTGACTTGGATGATGAAGCCAATCATGAATGATCAAGATGTCGGGGGAATCATGTATGATGTATTTATTGCGGATAAACGATGAATAAATGTAACCCATCTTGCCCGCCTCTCATGGTTTGATATTAGGAGTGATGCCCCCCCGCCTTTCATATTTTTCTAAGGTACTTTGTGAACCACCAGTGGGAAATTTCAATAGCAATCCCCATGTTGCTAAAATACCCAACCGCTGGACCGGTGGATTGTTTTTAATACACTCCGGCAATCAAACATGGCAATGGAAAATCACCCATTTATAGAACATGTTCCCATTAAGACCTCCATCTATAGGGCATTTTCCAGCTTGCCATGTTTCATGGCACCGAAGGGTAACCAATTATATCTAATGATTGTCTCATCATAGTGTTATTATTATGTCATTAACCATTATTAATCCACGATTATTCCCATTACCCTCTGGTAAACTAACATAGATTTATAGTGGATTTTCCCATTAAGAATGGCCATGTTCAATAGCTATGTTAGTTTACCAGAGAGTAAACTATGTTTTGCAATTCTGAACCCTAGAAACGGATAGAAATGGGGGATGATGATCCCCAACTATCGAGCATCGGCTCAACCACCAGCAGGCACAGGAGTGGCGAGGAGCGCCGAGCTTTGACGGAACTGCGGAAAGTGGCAGAGGAGATCTGGGATTTTTTTTTGGTTGGATTAAGGGGGGTAAAACAATGCCAGAAACCACCCATGACTGGAAATGGTTGGAATCCCACCTATAGAAATGGTGAGTCATTGGGGATGGTTTATAATTGTTTTACCAACATTGATGGGCTTTGACTCCGACCAAAAATGGTGACTTAAACCATAACCAACACAGCATGTGACTTATATACCAAACCATGCTGATTTGACCCCCCAAAAACGATCATCTGGATCATGGGAATCTACTCTAATAAAGGGATGTATTTATCAAACGGGTTAGTCTGAAAATGGGATATACCGATATACCCAAAGTTATGGCCATTTCTAGATGGAAAATGATTGGACGAACCCAGATAGGTATCGTAGGGATGTGGCAAACCTGGGACAGATGACACAATTTTAGAGCAAGTTGTGAATGGAGATTTATCCAGTGTGTACTCGGGACAACTTTGGTTGGATAAACAAGGGAATAAACAAAGACCACGAAAATCATGGATTTTTCGCCAAGGAAGGGGATAAGAGTCAGTTTCCACCCATGAGTAGGGAGACTCAAAAGACTAGAAATGATTAGTTTCACCAACAACTGACATGGTGAACAAGACTGGTCAATTCTAGGAACACGAGCCGGTGAATGGTGGGTGTAGTGACAACTCCTGGGCCAGGACGTGGTGGAGCGTGTCCAGAAGGTCACACATTTGGGTGAGAGCAACCTCCATGATGTCAGAAGTGAAGCTTGGTAAGGGTAGTCACCCCAAAAAATATGCATTCACAATGTATTCATTTCGGTGTGTTGAAATGTTGTTAATCTATACCATACCACAATGCAACAGTCTGTAGTGCTTTTTAATTGTTCAATCATAACATGTCTATATTATAGAATTATAGACAGTTTGACAGACAAATCACTCTTCAAGCGACAAGCAATAATCGGCTCAAGGCTCTTCGAGGACAGGTGTTGTTTTGTATTGGAGCATCAATGGTTGGGGATTGTTTGGATTTCAATTCTGTTCTCTATGTGTTAGAGGACATGGCTGATTCCTCAAGAGTTTCATTGTGTCGACCTTTGGCACGGTGTTGATTTGGTTCCATCCACTGGAAATCAAGACATCCAAAAGATCCTGGTGACATGACATGTGTCCTGGCCGGGAAAGGATAGGACATAAATGAAGAATATATCATCAATCGTCAAGTTCTATGATAGTAATAGTTCCAAAACATGATGTATGATATTCATATGTGAACCGCTTGAATCTATATCATTACATTCAATGATATTCATATACTTCTAAGATATAACAGCATGTCTTCACATGTATGTATATACATATATGTTATATCACATATATATCACATATATATCACATATATATCATATCTATATATATATATATATATCATGTATAAATATATATATATATATACATGATATATACAGCCTTTTCTATAAATCCTTTGGGATCCAACCTGACCCGCAGGGTACCCAGGGTCGGACCTGCATCTCACCAGGGAGTAAGCTCCACGGCACACTGCACATGCAGGTGGCAGATCAAGCGAGTGCCAGCCACAGCAAAGATGCGAAGGACGATATGGGCAGCTAGAAATATGGGTTGCATGGGGTTTGAAACCATGATCACTGGGGAGTAAAGCTGAAACAATAGAGATTTAGCCAACAAATATGGTGATTCAAGCACCAAAAAGAGGGTTTCACCATCATCCATATAGATTTTAAGCATCAAGGAATTAGGATAAAACTGACAATTCATGGTTGCTAGATGATGTTGATGAGATTTAAAATGGGAGGACTCCATTTGATCATTTTGTACGTTCCATGCTGAACTTCGGGGATGTGAACGGTCTTTCTTCCGCGACTTCAAACCCATCCATCCAGATCTCAAAAACCCCAAGTTTTATCCAGTGCATGTAAGTGGCAGAGGTTCTAGTTACAACTGGACTAGCCTATCATTAGTCACTATTGATCACCATTAAACAACCTGAATGATCACTATTAAACACTACTGTACGAACCACTACTATGAATCGCTATCAACCACTGTTGAACACCATGAATGATGGCTATTAGCCGCCACGGTTTCAACGGCGCATCTCTGGCTCCAGGAGCTGCAGCAGCAGACCTTGGTCGCCTTCCACGCGCTGCCCTTCACCGTGAAGCTGCGCATCCTAATGGCGGAGAAGGCCCGCGAGGAATCCCCCGGTGGTTCACCAGGAAAACCATCGGAAAATGATGATTTCCCAAGCAAAAATATGGGATGTTCATGGGATTTAGAGCTGATTTATGATAGCAAAGTTGGTAATGACGTGAATTCTATGGTTGATGGTAGATAATATTGAACTAGTCAATTGGGGTTCGTAAACCAACAAACATCACTGGGGGTGCACCCCAACAACCAGAAATAGATGGTGGTTTTCCCAAATAACCATTGAACACCACCCAAATAACCGTTTGTTCTGCCGGGATTCTTTACTACCACAGGGAAACAACTAAACAACCATTCATTTTATGGTTGTTTGGGGTTCCAGGATGTGGTCAAATGATTTCAAATTCCAAGGCGTTCGCTTTGGCCTGACCAATGGTCGGTATTCAGGGAAAACCCAATGAGATGAGCAACGGTGTTTCTCTGGTCAGTTCGATCCTCACGTTTGCCACGGTCAAGCTAGTTGGATTGTCTACCCGCATATTGGATTTTGGTCATCGATCCACTAATAAGGATTTATAGTTACACTATGAGGACGCCCATTATGGGATGGATGATCGAAGGCAGAGAGCCCTTGAAAACTGCTGAAATGGTGATGCTGCCATGCTATCCAGGCTTAAAATGACACTAAAGAAAGTCCAGGCATGCCATTTTTTGTTGGTTGATTCCTATGTACTATTGTACTCCTATCCATGCAAGTGGCCCATTTGGTGATTGACTTACAAACAGCTTCATACCTGGGTACAAGCCCCTGCAAATTGTGTCTCGTTTGGGCCAATTTGATCCTCAATTGACTACCCTCCAGCAATCAAACATGGCAAGGGGAAGTCCCTTATAAGTTGGCACTTCAATGGGAAAATCACCTAACTCAATGGATAATTTTCCAGCAAGCCATGTTTGATTACCGGAGGTTAAACCAGTACCTCGATCCCAACTTGTGAACTTCCCATTTCTAGCAGCTAGCATCATGTTTGGATGGTATGAAGGATTCGTCCCAAGACTTGCAAACAGCCCACACAGATCTTGTAAAGAGTTCCTGTATGTTTCATGTTCTCAAACAGTTGGTCGCAGAACTGTTCTGGCACAAATCTCACTCGAAAGGAGAATCATTCAGTTTGTTTTCCAGAAAGAAGCTAGACAAAAGGTACAAAAAGCTCAGAGTTGTGATTCTTTTCCTGGAAAGGAAGAATCGTCAAGTTGGATTTTGGATTCTTGTTTTTCTGAAACATACAACATTTATGGATGATTTTTCCAGCTAGAAACCAGCTATATATCCCAAGATATAGAAGCTCAAATCCCCATTCATAGATGATGTGCCCACCAAAATCACCCAAATACCTTCACGTATAGGTTTTTTTTCACATTTTTCCCACCTATTACAAGATGTAGAATTAATTTATAGAGAGTTTTTCCACATCATCCCAATTTGTCCTATACCCTTTGGTAAACTAACCATAACTATTAAAAATTGCCATAGAAATAATGGATGTTCCCATAAATAGCATGGTGATTTTCCATAGCTATGTAAACGTTTACCAGAGGCTAGACCCTGAAAATCACCCATTTTTAGTGGAAACGAATCTTCCAACCCTTATCTGCCAAGGTCTATGTTAGTTTACCAGAGGCTAATTTTACCATCTATAAACATCCCAAGAGGATGAAGTCCCCATCGGCAGGCCGTGGCCGTGGCGCTCCTGGGGGGCGCCTTCACCCTGGGCGCAGGCATCGTGCTGACCATATCGCTGGAGGTGCCCTACTGGATCCAGGGAGAGGCCTGGCGATGGACCATTGATGGACTAATAATGTTTCATAGTCCATCAATAACTATATAACTATATAACTAGTTTCCATAATCAAATATATAGTTAATAACACATTATCCCAACTAATAATGTTTCATAGTCCATCAATAGTTAGTGGCGATGATAGCAATGGACTAATCATCAATATCAATTATCAACTAATAAATGGCGATGTTATTGATGTTATTGATGGGATAATGTTATATAGTTGATGATGAATATTGAATGTTGATGATAACATTGATCGATGATATTGGTTGATGGACACTATTATATGTTAATTTGTAATTACGGGCGTAATATTAGTTGAGGATTATTGATTGATGGTGAGTATATGATGGTTATAATTCATGTTCAATGTGAATATGGGACTTTGACATGGATTTTAATGTTTATAAGGTGTAAAGGTGTGTATACATATGTACTATACAATGATATACAATATATACTCTCAGTAAGTTTTTTAGTGGAAAATTGCTATGTTGTAATGGGATACTGGTTTATACGTGGGAAATTGTTATTTTACAAGCGCTATTTAATAGAATCAAATTTAACTGGAATCTAATTGGGATTGATTAATTATATCAAATCCGTTCATTGTTTTTATGAAAGCATCATAAAGCATCCTTCAATGGGACTCAATTTCAGAAATAGCCATACTATACCCGGACCTTCAAACGTACCTGAATTTCGTTGTTGCCAAAACGTACTCTTTTTGGAAAAACGAACTGAAAATCCCAACACGCACTTTATTTTGGATGTTTGGGTGAGCTCCACTTATATACAAAACGCGCAGAAATTGGTCTGCAAAACGCACATAAAAATGTGCGAAATCCGCGCAAAAACCTGCAACATGTGCACAAATTCAAAAAAAGGTACAAATGCGTTGGATTTGAGGGCGTTGGGCGCATGAATTCGCACATGTTTGGTGCAAACGTCCTGGAATTTCAGGGTCACGCAGCAATTTGTTGAAACGTACCTGAAATTTCACGTATTCCAAGAATTGTGCTACAAATGAAGGTCCTGGTATAGGTTGAAAAACATACATTTTTCGACTCTTGTTGATTTGAGGTTCGAGATCATTTATATAGATTGCATGTTTTATTGTGTTTTGTTAATGTTCGAACGGGATCAAATGGACAATTACAAATGCAATCATTCGACCGTGAGTAAATAACACAACAACCATAGGCCATAAAAGTATAGACTTCCCGTTTATATAACAAGCATGTATTTGATTGGGACATCCCTTAAGGAAAAATGTTGCGACAGAATGCATTAAGATTAACTACTCTGCAAGCCTTAGATGGACAGTTGACTACTGCAATATGTTGCCATGAAGGGTGATATACACACTTAAACAGTACTTGTTGCAAGGTGTCTAAGATTGGCTATGTGAAATGGGCGAAACGACCCTGACTAATCCATCGAGTATAGAGGAATCCCATGGAATCCCATTGTTTCGAAAAAGAAAGTATTCTGTATTCAATGGTGTTAGTATTTAATCCACCCAGATATCATAGGGAGTAAATGTGAATCTGCCGTTCAACAAATGCTGGAAAAGGATACACAAACAAAACAACTGGCTGATGGTGTGGGAGTGCAAGAGCCATGCGCTAAAATTCCCCCTGTCTTCCACCGCCAGAGTGTTGTATCCAATTCAAAGCATTTTCCGAAGGGCCCAGGGGTCCCCCGATGCCTCAGATCTTCTCAGCCTGGGCTTGCAGAGTGCAGTGCTGAGAGTCGGACCAAAGGGGGCACCTGCGCGATGGTCATGGGATGCGGTTCCAAACATGGTCAGTTCAGTGCTGGAACCCCTAGGAACCAATGGAACCCCAAGCAAGATTCAACAGAGGAGCCATGGCACCCTGGGAACTGAAAGCTCCAATCATCGAGATAGTTGGCTTGAAAATATCCAACAGTTGTTACTGTTACTTACCCTCTGGTAAACTAACAGTTTGCTATTGAAAATGGCCATAGAAATAGTGGATTTTCCCATGAATAGCATGGTGATTTTCCATAGCAAACTGTTAGTTTACCAGAGGATAAAAATCTAAAACCTGTAAAAGTAAAAGATGTAAAAGCTGACTCTGCGCTAGCAAACAACCCCCTATATTCGGTGCTTGTGCCGCAGCTAGTCTAACTGCACATCTCCTGGTTGTTGGTTTTAAGTATGTTATCTCCGATCCACTCATTTTGTTTTTCTGGGCGTGAAATTTCCAAGCAGTGCTTGGCTGCCTTCCATCTTTTGGGCGTTCTCAAAGTTTTGGAACCCCTAAGATGAGCAATAATTTAGACACGGATGCAAACTCGGTAGACGCACCTGTAATTACTCTGCAGAACCTCATAGAGGAATCGAAACAAAGCTATTGTGAAAAACGCAAAGCATGGCCCAATCGCTTCAAATCAAGCAGACACGTAAGACTTTCTTCAGTCCCTTAGAAGAGAAAGAACTCCTGGTTGCAGTTCCCAGAGTGTTCGGATCAGAGAATGTCTCTGAAAGCAGGCAGTGGTATCAGTTGCAGCTATGCCAATTGCTTCCTTTGTAGTCTTTCAAAGTATCATTGTAAGACATCCTTGGTGCCGCTGCTCACAGCTACTCAAGTAATTAGTCCGGATCTAGCACGAGTCGTCCCAGCGCCATGGACGAACTCCGTCACTTGTGGCTGGAAGCAACTCCTGCAGTTGCTTTGGAGAGGCACGTTTGGGCATTGGGTCATTTCAAGACAGANTCCCAGCGCCATGGACGAACTCCGTCACTTGTGGCTGGAAGCAACTCCTGCAGTTGCTTTGGAGAGGCACGTTTGGGCATTGGGTCATTTCAAGACAGAGATGTGTGTTGTTCAACATACCTGAGATGTACCCAAGTGCACACGAAGTGCACCAGAGCTGTAGAGTCAGTGTGATTCAGATGCTGGGATGAGTTTAACGACGTGGCCGGGACAGCGCTGCCTAAGTTGCGTCAGTTTGTGTCGCTTCATGCACCACNCTGTAGAGTCAGTGTGATTCAGATGCTGGGATGAGTTTAACGACGTGGCCGGGACAGCGCTGCCTAAGTTGCGTCAGTTTGTGTCGCTTCATGCACCACCACCCACGTGTTTGAATTTCTCAGACGGATTTCAAGTCAGCCCAGGCTCAAAGGAACCTGGCCGCCAGAATGCATGGCTGTAGATACTTCTTTGGTGGTTTCACGTGATGCTCATCCATTCAAGTGGGTTGATGATCT
>BGPT01002235.1:24730-70866 GCA_003297045.1 Symbiodinium sp. clade C Y103 | reverse complement strand
CTGTAGAGTCAGTGTGATTCAGATGCTGGGATGAGTTTAACGACGTGGCCGGGACAGCGCTGCCTAAGTTGCGTCAGTTTGTGTCGCTTCATGCACCACGTGTTTGAATTTCTCAGACGGATTTAAAGTCGTATGGCCCAGGCTCAAAGGAACCTGGCCGCCAGAATGCATGGCTGTAGATACTTCTTTGGTGGTTTCACGTGATGCTCATCCATTCAAGTGGGTTGATGATCTNGCCCAGGCTCAAAGGAACCTGGCCGCCAGAATGCATGGCTGTAGATACTTCTTTGGTGGTTTCACGTGATGCTCATCCATTCAAGTGGGTTGATGATCTCACGAGGGGTAGGTTGAAACCAAAAGCCGACATATGTTGCGGAGAAGATTATATGCAGCCACCGCTTTTCCCATGGAATTCCAGGCCGTGCTTTGAGTTGAGCACGGAGACTTCNGAAACCAAAAGCCGACATATGTTGCGGAGAAGATTATATGCAGCCACCGCTTTTCCCATGGAATTCCAGGCCGTGCTTTGAGTTGAGCACGGAGACTTCGAAGCAAATACAATTGGACCTGACAAGGCCGCTCGACGTCTCACCTCTTGGGCTCCTACTGATCAAATGGATGAGGCCTTGAACCAGGAAAATATGTAAAACATCTGTAGAACGTTGTTGCCTGGGTTTGGGGGCACCTACAGGAGACACGTAAAGGAGATGGTGGTTGAAACATGGTTGATGTAACTGACTCATGNAAAACATCTGTAGAACGTTGTTGCCTGGGTTTGGGGGCACCTACAGGAGACACGTAAAGGAGATGGTGGTTGAAACATGGTTGATGTAACTGACTCATGGACAAAACTATGCCATGTCATGTCTTTTCCGGGTGGGGCTGCAAGAATGGGCTTATATCCAACATGTAAAAAATGCAAAAACACATCTCAATGCCATATTTCGTTTGTTTGGTCGGTTCCATTTCTACTTTATGAGTGTGACACAGACACACACACACACACAACCCATTTCCCTGGAAACTTGATCCCTCTGAAGCTTGTTAGAGTATTAGTGTGTTTATGTTGATTCCATCGCTCTGATTTATCAATTTATCATAGTGTATACCTCATTGATATTTAAAGGAAACCCTCGGCCCAACAAATTCGTCATCCAAAGAAGGTATGTCTTTGGCCGCAGGACGTTTGGCCCCATGCTCTTCCAACATTCCTTCGATGAAGCAGCGGTGAACAGTCGCCGCGAAAAGGTCGAAGCATTGCTGTACCTCGGCTGGTGGAGGTGGGTTCAGTAGATGCATCAAAAATTGGTAGGGAATCAACAAACAAGTGCTATGATGTGGTATGCCTGTTCGTTCGATTTCCAATTTTTGAGATGTGCATCTTTAACATGAACAAGTATAGACAGTCTAGACACTACTACAGGTTTGAATCCAAACTATACTGTTGAGCAGAGACTCAGGTTGGGTGACTACTTTCCTGAAGTTTGACGCTCATTATATCTCATTACCATTATAGTTATTACATTCCTGAAATTGGACCTGAAATCGACATGCCAAAATTCGTTTGAATATTGGGGGATGGATGTGGATATATGTGGATCGTCATGTCGTGGGATTTGCGGTGCCACGTGTTTATTTCAAAAAACAGCGTATGCTGCATGTTTTCTAACCAAAATGCATCCGAGAATCGTTCAAATGTTCAACAAGTTTTGCCTGTATTTTGTGCTATTTTGGACTGCAGTGAGTTCAGAATCGCATCATATTTCGTAGCTTGAGCCGCGCCACTGCGGCCTTTCCAGGGTCAAATGGCTCCAGAGCCACAAAGACNTTTTGGACTGCAGTGAGTTCAGAATCGCATCATATTTCGTAGCTTGAGCCGCGCCACTGCGGCCTTTCCAGGGTCAAATGGCTCCAGAGCCACAAAGACGTTGCCTATACGCAAGGCATGCACCACTTGCGCTGTGGCTGAGAAAGTTGGGTTTGCGGTGTAAGGAAATGAGCTGGAGACAAGAACAGTGCTGTAATGATAAGCCTGAGCGGATTCATGATGTCTAGCTTTCGCGTCTACTGATTGCCCACATTATTCAGATGTATATTATATATATATACTTATATATATATATATAAGTATATTTTATATATACTTATATATATATATATAAGTATATATATACACTTATATTTATATATATATATATTATATATTTATTTATATAAGTCTATAAATATATATATATATCGTTATATATATATAAGTATATATAATTATATATAAGTATGTATATATATATATATAAGTGTACATAAATATACATAAGTATATATAAATATATATAAGTATAAAAATATGATATATTTATGATTTATTAATGAGATATATATATATATAACAATTTTATTTGCACCATTTCAGGACATTGGGGTACAAGATTCCAGACCTTGTTTTGGTTTTGCAAGGTACGGAAGGACCGTGCCATCAGATTGTGAAGAGTCTGTTTATGTCTGTTTCATTGTTTTGATTTCCGTGTATTTCCATTCCTATTTGGAATCATGATCCCGCTTACCTAGCAGATTTCAAGGGAATTCACGATGTTTATACCGCNTGTTTCATTGTTTTGATTTCCGTGTATTTCCATTCCTATTTGGAATCATGATCCCGCTTACCTAGCAGATTTCAAGGGAATTCACGATGTTTATACCGCCAACATCCACCAAGCAGTTTGTTTCTTTGAATGATTTCGCTGGTGCTGGTGCACTTCTCTCTTTGGAGGGGATGAGGCAGTCCAGATCAGATGTTTTGGATTTGTTGCTGTTTTATGCTGTATTCTGTGTTCTCATTGTGTTTCTCATCGCAATTTGATGGTTTGGTAGTCTCAGAAAGATTTGTCAATTTCCATCCCCGGATTTTGATCTCTGATTATATGTAAATTACATCCCACATCGGTGTTTATGTATACGCAATTGTACGGACATATGATGTGGATGTATTAAATACATAATATCTTTGCTCGGGTCCAGGGTGGCTCAGCCACCATTTCGAACCCAAGGATGGCGATGTGCTATCGCCAAGTGGAGACAGACGATGGGGCCGTTCAAGTTTTCGATTTCATCATCTGCCAAGTCAACGCAGCCTGGCACCATCCGCGGAGCGATCGATTTGGTGGTCAAAAATGGATTTCCAAATATCGATGAAATGGTTTATCACATACGGGCCCACAAAAGGGGCTGCTTGAATCCTATTTTGGGCAGGTCCGGTGGTACCTCATGTTTGAGCCATGCTTGTCTTTACAGACCTGAATTTGGATGATGTAGGCAACATATGTGGGAACATGATGAAAAGATCCGGGACGATGACTTCATGGACAACATTGCAGTACTTGTAGTTTTTGTTTTCAATCGCCGGCCTTCTGCTTTGCTTGTGGTTTTCGCTCTTTGCGCATGACTGTTAGTACCCTGATTGTCAGTGAATGGATGAAAGCCATGCGTGTTGACATTTTCTGGGGTGTTTTTGGATGTTTTTTTTTTTCGGGGATGGATTTACAATGTATCCCACTCCGTCAACTTTGTCAACTCCTAGCAGGGGAGCAAACAAGATCACCTCCTTCGGAATACATCCATGTTGGATATGATACGTTTAGACTGCGGCCCAGAATCTATGAGAATCTATGTTGGTCCGATCAATCTCTCATTGATTTGATCGTTCCTGGCTGGTGGTTTCAACGTTTTCTTCCTGGCATTGTCCTGGCATTGTGATGCCTCAAGCTAGCAATTGTTTGGGTTGCAACATAGAGATTGGGATATCTTAGGTTGATAAGCCACTATCCATGCATTCTCAAGGATGCCTGTGCCATCACTTTTTTTGAAATTCGTTCACATCAAGTGCCCCACCCAGGAAAACCTGTTCCATGCAGATGGCCTGAAGCTCTGGGAGGCCGTTCAAGGCACCTCCCAGCAGNCCCAGGAAAACCTGTTCCATGCAGATGGCCTGAAGCTCTGGGAGGCCGTTCAAGGCACCTCCCAGCAGCTGCAGAGCCTCATACGAGAGGTCTGTCCGGTCACGGCGAAGAAACTCACAGATGCCGATGTTAATTTTTTCCCAATGATCGTTCAAAATTGGATGATCGATCTTTATATCAATGTATTGCCTGCAGATGCTGCTGCAAGGCTCTGGCACCGAATCATCCTGGATAATACGCCAGGGGTGCCCCTGAAGTTTGCACAGCACTTGTTGCTGTCGAAGAGGGAAGATATTTTGACTTGCCGGCCCGAGGACCTCAATGAGGTCCTTACAAACATTCCAAACGGGATCCGCTCTGCGGAGGATGTCGATGTTCTCTTGGAAACGGATCCGACTGAATTCGCACAGGCGGTTCCAGTTAACGCGGTGCACGAAGAGATCCAAAACTGGAAGTTTCCCACCTGGAAGCTCCCTGCCCGGCTGCCCAAACGATGGAAGCCTTGGAAATTCGTCGCGGTGGCCATGGTTGTACCATGGCTGTTTCTCCATTCAACTGCAGTGCACCAGCCCCATGTCCGTGGCGCTCCGAGACCACATGCGTTTCGCAGACCATGTTTGAAAGGCCACGGGGACCTGAAATTTGTGCCTGAGATGACATGGCCGGCATGGCCGGCATGGCCGGCAGGGCCCATGTGATGTGCTCAGTTGTGCTGGAACAACTTAGACAACGGCGTTCGGAATCCCTGGAAATCCCTGGAACAAACGGGGGCATCCCTGGCATATCAAGATTGATCAAGGATGATACCGTCCCATGAAATCCTGCTGTAGTTTGAGCCGAGGAGCTGAGCCATGTCGAGTTTCCGTCGGAGCTGCGAGACCACCTGTGTTTCGCAGGCCGTGTTTGAAATGGCATGTCAATGTATGTCACATCATTGTCACATTTGCTGTTTGTGAAAGCCATGGCACGAGATTATTCGTTGTCATATTGTGTCATATTTTTTGCATATTCAAGATTTGAGTGGAGGTTGACTGTGAAAGATGTGGAAGTTGATGACATAGGTGTCCGAAGCGTAAGCTGCCATGAATGCGTGGCAAAACACTGAATTTGAACTTGCACAAACCAACCTGATTCAAAGGCGGTCAATTGTTGCACACAAAAGATGATACTTCATATATACATAGATATACAAGATATTTTGTTGCACGCTGATGGTTGAAGCAGGGGCTCAGGTTGGTTATGTTCCATGCTGTAGACGGGGATGGTGTCAAAGTTTCCCAGAACAGTGTTAATGATTTTAGCTGTCCAAAATCTTACGGATGCAGATTGTTTTGATTTATCAAAACTCCACTTGGCCACAGAACATTGACGCCATGTATCCCCCTTATCTTCCAAGGCTCCACCGAGTGGATGAGACACGATGAGATCCCATGGATTTCATGGGCAACACAGTGACCTGAACGAAGGTCTGCCCCGTTCCAAGTGGCGTCCCTGCCAGCGTCTGGAGAGATACTTGGCGTTGAGCAAAAAAAAGCGCCGACTGTGCTAGCNGTGACCTGAACGAAGGTCTGCCCCGTTCCAAGTGGCGTCCCTGCCAGCGTCTGGAGAGATACTTGGCGTTGAGCAAAAAAAAGCGCCGACTGTGCTAGCAGCTAGCGCAATGATGTGGACTTGTACACTCTTGTTGCTTAATTAGGGGGTACACCCCGAAATGGTGGTAGTTTATCATTAAAATGCCCCACAATTAAACCGCCCAGGGCTTTCTAATGCCGGCATCAACTTGAACGATTTGGTGTTGCCCATTTTCAGACACCCCCCGATATCTTGATTCTCAGGTTGCATGTTGATCCTTCTCAAAAATGTCTGATGATCGTGGAAGCCGTTGAATTCATGGGAGAACAACAAGCACCAATGGAGACAGCCAAAAACACTTTTGCTTCACCATGAATCTAGCCTCATCATGATGAACTATCTAGACTACTAGTAATATACATGATACTTTGGGATCGACTTTGTGCCTTTGGGATCTGTTGGAAGTGCAAGAAGCTTTACCGCATCATGGCCCTTACCAGCCATGGTGCAGTGGTTTGCACGTGCTGAGCTCCCAGGCAAGGCCGGATCAAAGCGACTTGGGACTTGAGTCCGCAGCTAGCAACATCAATCTCCATATATATATATATATACATTAAGAAAACCAGTATAACAGTTATGTTCCTGTGCACTCTAATATTTTTTTGTTTGAATAATGACACGTAATTGGTCCAATAAGTTGACTTGGATATTCCCGTTAGTATCTTCTTATCCCGGTGATCCCGAAAAAATAACCATCATTAATCATCATTAATCCATTTTTTATAGGATATGTAATGATATATACCCTCTGGTAATCTAACATAGCTATTGAAAATGGCCATTTATACTGTAGTTGATTTTCCCATTAAAAATGGTGATTTTCCATAGTTATGTAACAGTTTACCAGAGGGTATTCCATATTCAAGAGCTGATGTATAATGATATATAATGATATATATATAATGATATATATATATATATTTATATAATGATATATATATATATATATATTTATATAATGATATATATATATACATATAATGATATATACATATAATTACATATATATATATATATCCCCAGTGAACACAATCGGTTAACTAACTCTCCCATCGGATGGCAGATGGAGACCTTGGCCTCGCGCGTGGGGCGCTTCGAGTCTGAACTGGAGGCCTTACGTCGCGAGGTGCGGATGGGCCGGCGGTCGTGAACCGGCTGGGGGAGTACCATTTATCAAGGGAACTACCCTGTGGTATATTTCACTGGATTGGTTAAAGGGAAATTTAACAGGAAACCTCTATATTTGATGGTAAAAACCATGGTTTCCTGTAATTTTTCCCATTAACCAATGCAATGAATATTCACATAGACCCTGAGAATAGCTATTTTTAGAGGAAACTAATCTTCCAATCCCGATGACTGCCAGGGTCGAACTGTTAATTTACCAGATGGTATCATGGCCATGGAAAATGGACCATTTATAGATGATTTATAGTGATTTACCTATTAAAGATAGTGGTTTTCCATGGCTATGTTAAATAACCAGAGGGTATAAAGGGAACTATCATGAAATACAGTATCACTCTTTGCTATTTGGAATTCCCCTCATATTAATGCGATTGGCGGGTTTATTAGTTCACATGAAAAACGGAATGATTTACTGGAAATTGACAATTTCCATGGCACACTATTTACTTACGAAAGGGGATAGTAACCACCAAGAAAACTGAAATCCATGAATTATGAGGAAAAATGGGTTTGTAGAAATGGAATGAAATGAGGTTTGAGTGAAGATTTCATGTGGTTTAACGGATTATATAAACCGGGATTAGGATGGGCTTGTGCTGGGTCTAAAGCTGGGATAGCAGGTTAATAGTATCCAAATGTTTGTTCCAAAGTGGGGTATACACCAATTTATGGATTGACTATGGATTTTATGGGAACGGATTCAATGTGGGATTGACCCAATCATAAATGGGTTTTCCAGGCACCAACTGATGTATGCTAAGTTTAAGAGGGAGCATTAGCTTTTGAACCAGCGGACTTTTTGGTACTGTACAGGATTTCAGACACACCCAAGTGGTGATTATAGGTTTAATCTTGGATTGGTCCCAAACCACAAATACCTGTTTGAAATCGTTTGAATATGATTTTTGATCGCCCCAAGCGGTACAAATTGTAGTGACTGTAGTTTATCATTGGGTTTTCTAGGTTGATGGAATTAATTGCTTTCCTCCGATATAGGAACCACCAACAACGAGAACAATTTGCTGATTACTGTTTTGTGCTCGTAGCTTATTCACACGAAATTTCGGGGTTATGTGGACCAATGGCAAACGTCGAGTTCGACCAGTCTATGCCCTACTTCGCATGTACATAATATGGGTAATTCTAGATGGTATTCACTCACACTGCACCCAACATAGCCATACTAGTGGACTCTCCAGTACATATGCAAGGCAAATGAATGAATGGGGATCATGAACTTGTCCAATATTGGAACCCTTATCAAACAAATTCATCCGAAAATGGATGAGCGAACAATTTTAAACCATACTGCCAAACCATGTAGAATCTAGAGTCGATACATCATGATAAAAGGATGTCAAAGATCTGCAGCAAATTATATCAGCCTTACCCATTGCTGGATTTACACTGCCGGCCTGGTAGGATTTACGTACAGCCAAAAAAAAACATCAGATAAATCTCAAAGGTGTAAGCAATGTCAGAATAATTTATCCTGAGACATACTCAATTGTCAGACACCCAGCGCGATCTAGCCGTCAGTTCTTTCGGTCGCCTGCTCCGTTTTCATAGGTCTCCCAGCTTCAAGGGCAGAGTTCCAGCGATGCCCGAAGCAGCTCAGGGGTGCAGGTTGGGAAGAGTCGGCTTCGGGAAAAGGCCCAGATGAAAGCTGGTTTGTGGTGTCAAATATCCAGGTAGAGCTTTGGTGGTCTTGGTGAATGGTGGCTTAAGAGTCTGATATATGTGGATTTGATAAATGAGGACAAGAAGAATTAGTTTTCGACCAGCCAGCCAAGAATGAGATATTTGCAGGGAATCTGAGATTACTCATGTTGTGTTGGTGATGTGGAACCGCAAAAGAAGGGGAAACAACTGGGATCCAAAACGATATAACCCCCTATTTTTTGGGAGGTGAACATCACTCGACAGTGGTATATTAGGTGTTTGACCCTGGAAAAGGTGATTTTACGGAGACAATATCTAAGAGATTCTAAGAGCAACACGATACCCAATAGCATACCCTCAAGTCAATGTAGCTTGGCATACACTCTGGTGTTGTGGTACTGAGAGAACATGTTGGTTGATGAATAATTGGTATTTTGGCAAAGAATGGCAATCTTGTCTCAGCAACTGGCGATATACGAGGAAATACCTGGAACCCTTGTGACCCTTATCTTGATAGTGTTGACATGTCTGGAAACAAACCAGGTGCCACCCGGGTTCCAGGTAGATCTACCGATATACATGCATACTGGTGTATGCATGTATAAAACAACAATATAAACTGTATGCACAATGACTAAAATGCATATACCCATAAAATACATACACATATTATATACATATACAGACAGTAACATATCTATATAAATATATGCATATTTCACCCCCACCCCGACCATTCACCGATATTCACCGTACCTGCCCCGGGCCGTGCCGTTTCAGGCCTCCGAGCTGCAGCTCCAGTGGGTTCGTTTGTTCGAGAAGGAGCTGGAGCAGCTGCGTCGCCAGGCCGACTCCTACAAGGAGCCGGGCCCGGTGGCACTGGGGGTGGGCACCGGCAAATGCCATGGGGGTTGGATAGGGTTGGCCTGAAACCTATGGGAGAAGCCATGGAAAACTCCCAGATTTGGATGGTTGAGATGATCATTTGCCCTTTTGGGGTGGCTTTTTGGGGTGTGTCATGATTTTTGTTTCCCCTATTTTCAGACAAATTCCAGATCAACTCTAGAACTCGTCATCAACCGAGGTTATACTACAGGCCATCCCACTTGTGAATTGGCAATTTGAAGATTGGAAAGGATGGTCTCCCAATCTTCCAACCCACAATTTGTGCGTTTCTTGGCAGGGTCAATAAAATGTCCACATGATGCTTGGATGGTGGGTAGATCGGCTTGCCCTCTGGTAATCAAACATGGCTTGATGGGAAACCCCACCATCCAGTAGATCATTGTCCCAGCTATAAATCTCCATATGTATCATGGATTTTCAGCTGCCATGTTTGTTTTCGCAGCAAATCCGCAGGTCGCGGCCACCATGATTTGCCTTGTCGGGAACCAATTTCTGTCCTCGAGGAGCGCTTGACCCGTCTGGAGCGGGTGGCCGGGTGGCCAGGGCTGCAGGTGACGCGTCGATGCCGAACATGGCCGGCTGGGACATTGCCTAGCTATAAAAGGGCATTTTAACAGGAAAGTGGGAAAATTGGAGGACTTTCCAGCAGGTTATGTTTGATTACTAGAGGGTACCATGAAAAACGGGGATGGGGGTTTGGTATGCTGATGTACAATCCCGACTTGTGGATGGTTAAAACCGAACTATTCCAACTATATAAACCAAATGTGTGGATAGCATTGCCTGGGCAAAAAGACAACGCGTTTTTCCTCCCATGTCATTTATTGTTGTATTTCCCATCAAACATCCCATTGCATATCCCATGATATTGCCATTTTCATAATTATCTACCGTTAGTTTCCAACGCAATAATAATTCCTTGCAAGAACCTATTTATGGTCATCATTTGTTGACCTGAGTCATATCCCCGTCATTATACGCACATATACGCGCTATAATCCATCCCACCGATGTTTTCCACTGGTGATTTGGCTTGGTAGTTTTGAATTTCTCATCGGAAACCTTGAAAATATGTGAAACACACAATCTTTCTCACATCCTGGAAGAACTTTTCGGCACCTGTTTGCGGACCCTTAAAGGATCTCATAAGGTATATTTTTGCTCAGCAAGTATCTAGGACCTAATCTCAAGAAGTTGCAACGACCTTAGTATTCCCACGAGAAATATCCTGAAGTATCCCCCAATCAAAACCACTGGTGGTATGATTAACTCCATTCAAGGTCATTCAAGAATCCTCAAGCTAACCCCTAGTTCCCTCAATTAGCTTCATTTTTCATTGGGACTGAGCGTTTCTCCCAGCTGGTTGACCCGTCTGCGGACGCTGAGGCCTCCCCAGAGTCAGGAAGAGACCTGGACGAGTTGGCAGAGCTGGTCTTGACGGAGCTGCAAGCGCTGAAGCAGAAGGTGAAGTGGCCATGGGGCGAAATCGTATGTTGGGGAGCTTTGGAAGTTATATAATCTTATAGATGACTTATAAATGTCTACAGAATATAGATGAATCTAGTTCGTACATCCTGATGTCTCCCGGTATACTTGTTTCTCATGGAAGAATAAGAGTGCTTTCATCGTTTGTCGAAATTTACATCGCTTGAGACAAATCTAATTGGAATCTCCAAATCGTCCAGACAAAGTGAGGTTAAGATGATCCGAGGCAACACACTGATGGCCAGGGGTTCAAAATGGAACAGTGTAACAGCCCTGATATGCTGGAAATCAGTGGAAATCCTCCCCCATGCTTTCCTTGTTGCTTTGATTTGTCAGTTTGTGAACATACTTCATAGTATTTCACAATTTATTCGCCTAGTGAACACCGTTTTCTTGGTGAACGCAAAACAATGGCTAAGCTGCAGATAGAAAGATGGGTTGATTTCCATCGTCATCCTTCCCTTCCCTGCCGGAGCAATGACGCTCTTGTCACCCATATGTGCCATGGTTAAAACTTGGATTCTATATCCATATTGGAGATGCTAATTCCCCCCTGTAACAGGGATTGATATTCTCAGTATAAGGATCTCAGTCCTGGGATGACTATAAACCAGAATATAGCATATTTTGACTTTTTCACCATGGCACACAGCATGGCCCCAAACCCAGTGTCCATCCCAACACATGTATGGTTTTGAAGATAGGCTACACCACAATCCCATCAGATCCAAGCATCTTCTTCAGCTTCTCAGAACCAGGTGTACCAACTTGCAGCACCTAAACGCCAGGTGAGAGGGTTGCAGCCAGAGAGCCTCAAGTCCTCTAATTGGATGAACCGAAAGTCTAGCGGAACCGCCCTTGTGGTTTGAGCATAAAGACCATAGCTTCCTTAAGATTTTCGCAGAAGTCAATTCATCGATGGTGAAAATACCTGGATGTCACCACACTCAATTTTTTTTGCAGCTTCACCAATCCATTCAGATCATGAGACGTCTAATAACAATTGCGGATAGCCCAATTTCCAAAATAGGCGCGGATTATCACGGATTTTCATATTTTCTCCAGCAAGTCTAGTCCAACATTTTCTCCAGTCTGGGTTGCGATACAGTCTATTACAATATCATTGCGATGACATATGATGACATAGATACCAGTATTAATAACGCATATATATATATATACATGAATATGTATTATAATGAAATGATTATAACCTGTCATAACACCGGCTACTAAGTATATCTACAGTAGTTTCTAAGTGGAGAGTAGCCATTTGTGAAGCCAGTTTTATGTGCCCCAATGATATTGTCAAAGCTTTTGTCAATTGATGTAAATTGCGTTGGAGGATGTTCATCAATCTAGAGAGATTTACATCGCCATTCTGTTTGGATCACTATGAATCACTATGTGATACAGTGTGGGTTCTCTAGGGTGTCATTGTTTCCATATGTTTCTATATCCATGTCATACTTTTCCAATTGATGTAGCCACTTTCCCAGGGGCCCATTCCCCGCACTGCCAGGGTGTGGCTCTTCATGGCGCAGGACCTCCACAGATGCCACAGCTGACTGCAGGTGCGGGGACGCCGAAAAAGGCCCGGGTAAAATTCGAGGGAATCCATTCCATTAAAAACAAGTGGATTAACAATGGATTAACCATGGATTAAGTATGATTCACCATGATTAACCATTCAACATCAAACATATGTTATACTAGTAAATTCACCATGGAAAACAGCAGAGAGTTTTCACATATTTTAAGACAACAAGCTGATGTAGAAACTGGATTCTAGCGACCTGGCGTGAGCCATAGTGTATAATCCATTGGTTGGTAAATATGCAGCCAGAGCGGTTTCATATGACTCATGATCTTCTGTCCGCTCCAATTTCTTTTGATCGGTTGCAATATTGCAGCTTTGGTACTGGCTGCGGCTTTCCTGCCCGTAGGTTTGCCGCTACTTTCAGTGCTTCAACCTCTATTTTTCCTGAATGCCCCTTTTTCTTGCCCAATTGTTTGCCCTGACCTTTGCCCGTGCCCTTGCCCTTGCCCATACCTTTGCCCTTTCACTTGCCCTGTGTGCCCGTCATGGTTTTGCAGGCCCAATAGAGCATTGTTCTTGAATTTTAGATAAGATATGCCCAACAATACTGGTGTTTCTTTATGAAAGGTGTAAAACAAGCTAGTGTCGACCAATTGCTACAGATATATGTTTAGAAATATGCTACGGAAAGAATCTCATATCCCTACACTATCGTTTCCAGCATGGCTAAACTTCGCCATGGTTTGGGGCCATGTGCAAATCGTGGGGACGCAGTCCCTTCAGATTCTTCAGTTGTCATTGCAATTGGGCATGACAAATTGCAAAGGGATGTTGGAAGGGAATCCAATATTCAGGACATTGTTAGTTGGAAGAAAATGCAAATAGAAGAAACTAGTTAGTTGAAACTAATTTTCATTGCTATTTGCAAATGTTTATCAGTAATATTTTCCAACCCCTCCCAACATCCTATATTATATTTGTTGTTTCAATGTGTCTCATTGTGGCCTGATGTCAAAAACCATGTACCCCGGAAAAACAACGTATAACACCAAAAACTGGTGTCGATAGTTTGTTCTCTCCTGGCTTCCAACAAAGTTGGACCACTCATTGTTACGACATGATCTATTTAAAGATGGTGGTCGAATTGGACAGTGGCAACTCCTCGCGCTCTCGCTACATTTCAAATGTGATAGATAGCTCTTACAATATGTTCAACATGTCCCTGCGATTCTAGTGGGGTCAGTAGAAGAACAGCTGATCAAATTGAGGGTTTGTTGTTTGCTACCCAAAGGGCATCTCCGGCGCGTGTCGCTTCAGGCGCCGGCCAGGGCCGTTCCCCCACAGGTCAGTCGAGTCATCAGGGTCTGAGGGACAAAGGGTGGTTTTACGATGAGTCGGTTAAGTGTCAGAATGTGTCAGATTAAAAACTGAACTGATTTCGTTTGAATTAGTGGTTTCATGTGTTGCTTTCATTTGCTTTCTATCCCTCTTTTGATGATCGCAGTAGCTGATAAACTGTTTCAGCGGGCTGAAACTTCCAAAAAGATCCCCTGTCACGTTCAAAACTAAGTAGCTTTCTTCTGATATTTAGGGATTGGCACGTCAAGTACCCTTTGCAGAGTCGAATTCCTATCTGACAGTCATTTGACTGGTTAAACTGCTTGGATTTCTACGACTCCTCTGAAATCCCATTCTCTTCAGGATCCCCAACCTAACAGCTTGAAATTCCAGGTCATTCCGTGAATCTATATTAAACAACCCACACAATTACAGTACTACTACTACTATGCATGTATATATATATATATAATTATGTATATATAGTTATAGGTATACATACACATTATATACAGATTATATATTTATATACATTATAATCATTATATACATATATACATTATATATATATGATATACAAATATCTACTTATATATGTACAGATTATGTACATATATATATATGTACAGATTATGTATATATATATATATATGTACATTCAAATATATATATATATACACATACAAATATATATATATATATACATATACAAATATTACAAATATATAATAATACATATCCAAATAATATATGAATATACATCTATCTATTTATATATATATATACATATACACCTATCTATCTATATATATACATATGTATACATATGTATATACATGTACTTGCCCACATGAAATTACCATGTTCTTGGCTGATACACTTACTAGATATAGTATACTGCAACTGCAGCTCCAAAAAAATGCATAACATTGAAACTTCCTATTGATATCGTGATTTGAATTTGCTTTGCAGCAGCTTGTTGGATGTTGCCAAAGATATAATTCTACACGAATTGATGTTAATACATAGATATACAAATAATTACATGAACTCATCTAGCAACCCCCAAAAAGATAGAAGTTCATAGAATCCGATTAAGATAGGAAGTTGCTCTACATATACCATACATGCATACATGCATACATGCATAACATGCATACATGCATACATGCATACATGCATACATGCATACATGCATACATGCATACATGCATACATGCATACATGCATACATGCATACATGCGTATACGGATACGTATACGTACGTATATATATATATATATAATATATATATATATTATATATATATATGTATATATATATATGTATATATATATAGTCATCCTGGAGTAGATATGGAAATGTGCAAGCAGCATGGGAATTTGTGTGACATTTCCATATTCTATCTACTTCAGGATGACTATATCATACTAATTCATACTATAGATGTATTAGCCTCCAGTAAACTGACATAACGAAGGAAACATCGCAATGTCTAATTTTGGTAAATAATCCGCAAACGAACCATTTTCCGTAGCAAACTGTTGAATTACGGGTATATTCCCATGTAAGTTGCACCATAAAAATCCCACAGCCAGAATCATCGTCCAAGTGATAGTCACTATCATGTTAAATGCCCCATGAAAGGGCTCTGTATGACCGGTGAGTATCCCAATTTTACTCAATTTTACCGGTTGGTATGCTAATGATATTAGCAGTATACCTCATTATCATATACCACTATTCTTGTTGGCCAAATCCCACGAATTCACACGGTATATATGGTATCACTGTTTGCTGATGAAATCCCATAAAAATCCCATTCAATCCTATTAAAATCCATTAAATCACCATTCAATCACCATAAAGACCACCATGCAATTCCATAAATTCACCAGTAAATTCCATGGGAACCCTTGAGGACCTCACCCCTAGGCGCTGCGGTGGCGCGTGTGGAACAGCTGCAGCGCCTTGAGCAAAGCACCGCGAGTCCGGGGATCCTAGTGGATTCGTGTTTTTTGTTGGTGATTTAAGGGGTCATTCAATGGTGATTTAATGGCGATTTATGGTGATGTATGTGCTATAATTCAGATTGATGGTGATTTATGGTGATTCTAGTGACATTTTGTGATGATGGTTTTTCGCAGACGTAGCTTGGTAAGAATGTGAGACCCAAGCCACCCCTGTCGTTTCATATCGTTTCGATCTGGCGAAATGTCCGTCGATGCAGCGCCGCGTTTCAGCTCAACTCTCCGGTGGAAACGCCAGTGGTGGATCTAATGTGCAACATGGAGCAGCCCATCCCTGAAGATGAGGAAATCTTTTGGGATGACGTGATGACGACTGGTTTTCCACCTGACCTTGGGGGTGGGGGATGGGTAATACCACTCATGGTATTGCGATATTTACAGCATGTTTTGTCTTATTGTTTTGGGATATTTACAGCCAATAATGAAACAATGTAATCTTGTTGCAACTTGGTGTTTGTTTGGGTCTAAACGTCCCCAGTTTTGTCTGGTCACACCCAAATTTACCAAAAGTTGGATAGATTGAATCCCAACCAGCACCCTGTTGGCGATTGTTCAAGATTTAATCACCAACTTAGTTGGACGGAGTATGATGGATTCATACATGAACTAGTACTAGTCAGTGGACCTACAAACCTACTCCCTACCAAAGATAACTATCCCTGATCCCCCGGTCTTGTTCATTACATACTGGAGCGACCTTTGGTTGGGTACCTGAGTCTTTTTTTGCTGGAGATGTCACATGAATCCTCACCCTGGCAGATATCTTGTTGTTGGGGCAGGGTATCTAAGATTGGCCATGTACCCTCCGGCAATCAGCTCCATGGTTTGCTTGGAAAAACTTCCATTTATAGATTATTTATAGTGTTTCTTTCCCACATCGTTTCCCATGATTTTCCCAGCTAGAAACCTCCGCTAGTTACGCTAGTTCAGGGATTTCCCAGTGGCCCATGTTTGACGACACCCGAAGGGTGCACGTCCTGCAGGATTTCCTGCCAACCACCGTCCCAACCTTCATCAAGTCCGAGGAGGTGCGTGAAAGCCGCGCTGCTGAGCCGAGGGTGCTGAGCCGCCGATGGCAACAACTGGGACTGCAACCAGATATCAGTCATGATGTATAAATGTCTAGCTAAGGATATATTATATATTTTTTTTTCCATATATGATGTATAGTGGGGAGAAAATGGGGATATAATTGGAACATTAGAATAAGTATGTAAGTACATCATCAACAAAATGATACGTGGGTCTGTTTGGAATTGGTGTATATCACCCAAAACGGCAATTTTATCAAATTTAATAGGGCAACCAATGGCGATTGAAAGATGGATCTGGGATGGTCTATTTTGAAACGAACCCAGTAGGTTTTGTTTTCTTGATTGGACTCAACATGACATGCAATGGTGGTTGTATAATGTTGTATACAGTATACATAAAAAGTTTACAGATGTTTTTGGAGGCACAGACAAGCACGTGACGTCCTCTCAGGATGAGTGGTGGTGTAGTTTCTGAGCAGTGGAGTAGCTGGGTGTATGAAATAAGGCAGGAAGAATGACAAAATGGATGCTTTGCGATCCTGTATCACGCCAAGCAAGATGAAGGATACAAAGCCCACAGGCGTTTTCTCGTGTCTTCTCTTGATGTTGGACTGAGGTTTATGTTGTTGCAAGTTCACAGAAGTTTCAACTTGCCAGAGTGTCATTCCCAGAACTCTTTTGGGAACATGTAGAGGAAACAGCACAAGGTGAAGCCCCCCGTTTACGATAGCTAAGTTGACGCACATAATTTGGTTTTCACGCTTTGGTTTATGGGGGATATAACATGATATAACTATAGTTAAGGGGGCTAATATACCAACATTGCCATATCTGGGGGGCCTCACTGTACAACATTTGTTGCGGAGGACGACTACACACCGCCAACTCGCTCCTGGGACATCACTCCTTTGAATGAGGAGCGGCAACGGCGGAGGAGTTTGTAACTTGCGATTGGCCCAATAGCGAAGCTCCAATTTTCGATGGTTTATACAGTCAATTTCTGGTTAAAAAAAGGAGATGGTTTGTGATTGGGCTTACCATTTTCCATCCTAGTGATGTTTTTGCTGATGGTTTTAGTTGACCATTCCCTGACACTGAATCAAAGGTTCCCATTTTTGGCCTTGGGCAGTTGCAGGAACATCGTCCCCGGAAAAGGTGAAAACCCATAGATGTTCGTTGATCCTCGAATCAACCATTGGTTGTGGTGATCAGTGAGTTTATTCATTATGTTTGTTGCGATCATGAATGAAATATGTGAATTTCCACATTGTTCCATATCAGTAACATTTCACCCAACAAATGGGATGGTTCTCACTTCGATTTTGACTTTCATGTTTTTATTCACGTTTGTCAGCCCCAAGCAGACTATGAAAGGCCCTCGCAGCGTCTCATCAGGAGGTGCGTGCAACTTTGGCGGAGGTGAACCAGCGCAAGGTCGGGTTCATTGGAAAGATCTGTGGCACGTGAAATGGGGAAAAAATAGAACTGGTTGAACATGGAGATGATCACCACATGGGATCTCCACAAAATGACAAATTCATGGGGAGTATGATGAATAATTCAAAACTCGCTTTGCAGTATAGCCCTGCTTGAATGTTACCTGATCTTTTGCCATGCAACAGCAACCTCCAACAACCTCTCCTCAGCTGCTGTTGCCTTGAATCAGGTTTTGGATTTCAATGTCCTGTTCTAGATAAAGGCCCACCAAACATGCTGTTTCCTTAGACCCATTGTGGATTTTCAAGGGTGGTTCAAGGCCCTTGAATGACAAGTGGGTAGGTGAAGCATCCCAACAATTCATCTATTATGTTGATGTTTGATCTGTTTGTCAGCATATCAGGGGTTTGGCCCGTGCCAATATGTCCTTCCCCTTATAGTCCTCAAGTAGCTGGGTTGTTGCCTTGAATCCCTCACATTTTTTGCAGGCTGACAACGCCGAAGGCGCGTGGGCTAAGATGGAAATCTCTGTAGTCATTGTCAAATCCAGGTTTCGTTATGAAAGTCTCATAGCATTTGTATTATATAATGTGATTTGTCTCTGCAATTCAAAGTCTACGATTGTCTTATGTTGGTAATGATGGTGGCCAAGTCTTGTGGAATCAACACCCACATCATAGCCTCCATTGGGCGAAATCATGACCAGCACCAGTGGATTTTTGTCAGCACCAGGCGATGATGATCAGCTGCCAACAGTTTCTTGGGAGTTGACTCCAGAAGTTCAAGAGACTTTGCAAAAGGCGCAACAGAGGCCACTCGGGAGGGGGGGGACCCAGTTTATGGCCAACAGCACTTGTCCACCAGTCAATTCACCGGGAATCTTCATTCGACTGAGACCCCATCAATGATTGGCCTTTGAATATGTCTGTTGCTTCAGGTCAAGATCATTGATCACCAAATTTTGTGATTTAGGTATCCCTTTCTGGAAGTGGCCACTGTACTATCACTGTACAGATCCCAAAGCTTTTGTTTGATACTCAGCAAGTGGCTAATCCCGATGTGTTCCATGATGAGATATCATATTTCCGGGTACCAATCTCCATTGGTCCATAGATCAATATCACGCACCTTAATATACCTTAATATATATATATATATATATATATTAGATAGCGAATCATATTCAGGTGAATCATATTGATATATACATATAGATTCATATCTTGTACATCAAGATAGAATCATATCATAAAGATTAACATTTCTATGGATAATATATGCTGATATATGTAGTGATCATTATTTATCTATAGTTATTTCACATTTGATGAACCTCACAGATCATCCGAACAGTACTGGCAGGAGTAAAGATCGCCCACGGAGGAAGTCCTTCACTTTGCTCCATGAGGATGTCGCGGATGGAAGAGATGTCGAACGTTCTTTCACCGTTGAACATATTGGTATAATAGGGATAGAATGGAGATATAACATGATATAACATTGAATTCTATGAAATATACATGTATATATACATATGTATATATATATATATGATCATATATGTATGGACATGATATGCCATGATATGATATATGATATGATATATGATATATGATATATGATATATGATATATGATATATGATACATGATATATGATATGATTTGATATGATATATACAGTAGATATATATAACCAACAATATGATTATTTGCGTGTGTCTGAATCTGAAAATGATTATGGTCATTTTGATGGAGAAAAATGTGACATGTACATGTAGAGAAAAAATGTGAAATGTGATTTAATCGTGACATCGTGGGTGGTATCCGAAATAAGACAAACCCATGTTGCAATTTCACGTCACCAAGAATGGGAACTTGCCAAAACAATGGGAATTGTAGTAATTTGCATTGGCTATAGGACTATCTAACCTCATCAAAAACATTTCATGTCAAACCCCATCTAATATTTGTGGTTTCAAATCGTCCAATTGTCAATCCATACAAGTGGGATGATTGCACCTTCTCGACTGACTATTTCAGATGCTTGGAGCCTGTCTGGCCAACCAGATGGTTGTTGGTTAATGGGTTCATATCACATTTGTCAGTGGTTGGTCCAGGTCAAGGCCCACATAACATCCAATTCTTACCTTGAACCAGGTTTTGTTGCCCCCTGTGCAACCAAGTTCCCCACGTGACTTCAGGACTCATCATCCAGAAACCACAATCCAGCTTGGTTTGTCCAGAGACGAGAAACCCATTTAGCTGGCTGGGACAAGAAGGACCCTCCGAGAATAAGTTGGTTTACAATGCAACCCCATTTACCCTCTGGTATATCAACATAGACCCTGAGAATAGCTATTTTTAGAGGAAACTAATCTTCCAATCCCTATCTGCCAGGGTCTATGTTAATTTACCAGAGGGTAACAACTATATAAATATTCACCATACATCCAACAGTTCGCCTAGTTCACGAAGCCAAACAGTTCGCCCTTTCGGAAAGCTATTGGAGGGGGAGCCTACTGGGGAGCCCGGACGCGGTACAGCATCCCAGAGGATCCGGCCATTCAAGACGCCATGAAATTCATCACCGCGAGTCAAGAGCTGAAGGTCGCCCGTTGAAGGCGCATCTCCGCGAGTTGGTGATTGGTTGAGTGGGTGATTTGCAAATTTCTTTATGTCTTCATTTTCTTGGCGCGTTTACTGGGAATGATTATTGTATTTGTTTAGGCCATCTTGGAAGCAAATCCAATGGATGGTTGATGCGTGATGGGTGAAATGCGTGGAGCCAGTTGGTTCAGACTGGTGGATGAATCTCAAAGTCCAAGTATTTGGCAGGGGAGAGGGATGTAGATGTGTTAAGTCACCAAGTTGGTGTTGTCTCGACAGCAGAGGAAGCCAAATGTGCATGCCTTTGCTTGATCTTATCACAATCACAAAGGTCATCACCTCAAAAAATCGATACTGTGGATACTGTCGAGGACCACCACATTTTAGGCCATGATGATATGGGACCATACAAGACATCAGGAGTCAATAGTTGTCAGTCCTACACCCATACCATTTTGGATACTGAAATCCTCACGTTTGGTTCATGATTTTCCCGAGCTGCAGGTGCTACCCGGGCTCAGAATGGGAGAGGCCAAAAGGGATCAATGGGTGAAGCTCGGTGACAGTAGGTATGTATAGTTTAAGAATAGGTCCACTGGGTGAATCTCAGTGAGGTATATTTTGTTCAATAGTGTTTCATAGTGTTTAATAATCATCAATACCAATTCATATTTTGTCATAACTCAAGATATACATATATATATATATGCATGATCGTATCTATAATACACGTTCCTTTCCAGGGTTTCTGAGATTAGCTATATTTAAAGTCTCTATTTTTTGAATGGAAGGTCCAAGGGTGAACATTGTTCTCCAGGGTATGCAGGATTAGCCATGATACCAAGCAGCATTTGTCGGTTTCTACAAGGTTATAGGCAAGGAAGGCTTGGTTCTCAAAGGCTGGAAAGAAAGGGACAGACAAGTAAATACATGGAAAAAGAAGGACATAGACGGGTTCTTATGGGAATTCTCATGTCACCTAAGTAGCTGTTGAACAAGAACATGGGTTCTTCGCTTCAGTATAAGCCAGGGCTGCCCGGGCTGCCTTCTTTTTTCCCCGCCAGTTGATCTCACTCTCCGCGCCGTTGCTGTGCTGACCTTGGCAGTCGCGAGCGATTGTGCCACCTGAGCACAAGGCACACAATGTCAACCCGGGGGTTATAAACGCTCAGTTTGCTCCTATAGGATCTACAGGTAATACTATAGGCTTTTCCCATTATACTTTTGGGGACAAGCCCCCAATTGACAGAGTTTATTCATCTGGGGTTGACATTATCACATCTTCGCCACACCGTATAGTTTGTTTAGTTTGCATCAGCCAATACTACGTCCTGCATCAAACTTCTCAGGGTAGCTATTGATGACAGTCATAGGTTTCGAGTTATGATGCGGTGTAGCATCTCTCCATGTGCCTCGTTTAGATTTGTGGCTCTCCAAGGGTGTTTGGCCAATGTGGGAAGAGACTGGTCCTCCAGTCAGGTATCAACGGTATCAACGGTAGTAATCATCACAACTTGATGTTTGCTCAGCTTCTAGCCCTCAAATCTGATGTTCCTTCCCCAATTGTTTGAGATATCTTGAGGATATGTTTTATGTGTACATGTAAATGTATATACTAATATACACATGTATATATGTACCCTGTTATTTGTCATGTCTGATAGTTCCCCACAATGCTTGACACATTTCTGGGTCCCTGGTAACTCAGGCACCAGGTTTTCATCAGCTTTATGTGGCTTAACCCAGCTGTTTTTGGACGGCTCTCCTTTCAGTGTTTTCCCGCGTCAGCAGAGAGTTTCAAGCTGGCAGCTTTTGGCCTCCCATATTTGGCACTCGCTGTGGGTGCAAAAGATCGAATTTCACTGCAGAGTCAGTGTGAATGAACATGTGAATCGCATCATGTATCGCATCAAAGGCAGCTGTGCAATATGGGGAGATATGGGAGATCGTGATCATTGAAATAAAACTCACGCTTCAAAGCACCGAAGTCCTTGATGTGTGTCTTATTTTGATTTCCTGTTGCTATGGAAACACAAAGTCATCCTGGAGATGCTGCGGGGCTATGTCATCCTGGGATGGAATGTCAAAGCTAAGTTGCTTCTGAAACATTTCTGAGTTGGGTTCAAGCCACCAAATACAGTAGTGTTTCCCACATCCAAGATTCAAAGAACCCCTGTCAAAGTTTCGAAACGTCCAAGAGAAAGTCAATTACTAATTCTTGTCATTCTGCCACACATTCAGTGTGCAGCATGCAGATCATGACTAGTAAATCACCCATCAATCTCTCAATCATTAAGAAGTGATTCACAATTCCCCATCTACATAGAGTCGTTTGATTGGATGATATCAACCGAATTAAACCCATCCTGGACTGACAAATTCTCAGATCGTCTCCATGATTCTCGTCTTGCACAGCTACCTGCCCCCAACGCAGGGCAGGGCATCCAATCCATCCGTCGACCGCGGACGGATGGTTTGATGTTTGTAGTGAAGCAGAAAAAACAACTTGCACCAATCTCTGTGTGTGTTGTTTTTTTTTGGGGTTAACCAGCTGGTGAGGGAGAAGGGGTATCTTCTGAAATTGGTATACATTAATTATATATAATATTACGGCGTTTGGGCAAACGGATGACGAAAATTTACTCCCTCATTTCTACTCATTTCATCAACAACATCATCATCATCATCATCATCATCATCATCATCATCATCATCAAGAACATCAACATCATACCCCAAACAAACCCTAAACAAACCCTAAATAAACCCTAAGTAAAAACCATTAAAGAAAAAAATGAAACCTTAACTAAACCCTAAACAAACCCCAAACAAACCCTAAACAAACCCTAAATAAACCCTAAAGAGTTGGTCACATGATAAGCCTTCGGGCGGCACACCCGGCCTGGGGGTAATATTACATAATTATATATTATACACAGCTCAAGGTTCTACACTTTTTGTTTCGCCTTGCCCGCTTAGTTTTCATGGCGGAACTGCGTTAGTGTCAACTCCTGATTTGGATGATTTGGAAACTCTGGCGGATTAAGGACTGGAGGTTAGTTTCCCCCTAAACGTGATCATTTGGTATTCAGACAGGGCGTCCCCAAATTCAAGCACAGGGGTGTTTCAAATCCATACTTGACATATTATGACATGAAAGAAACATGCCAGGAGGATCCGGGTTTGGAGAGTTAAATATCCAGGCTCTCTGCGGTTCCTGCTGCTTTTCCTGTAGCCAACTTCTTCGCAATCCCATTAAGCGTTGTGCTTCAGATTGGTCATGTTGTTTGCTTATCAGTGTACCTCGGTAAACATGTCGGAAGATATGACAGAATTGAATTTACGTCGGTATGTTCAGAGTAAATATCTATATATGCAGGACAAGTGTCAGACTAGACTGTGGATTACATGCCCCCCCCCAATATATATATATATATATATGTATATCAAAGTCATCTCAGAATACTAGTCATTTGAGTGTGTGCGTGTGTCAATAAATGTCCGGATAAATGTCAAAGTACATGCCAGAACAAATGTCAGGAAATATACAGAATATAATACACACACACATACTTTACATGAATATTATATATGCATATATTGTATGTCCGAGCAATTGTCATGTTTGAATGTTTTTTTGGCCTCGGAGGGGATCACACGAAGTGCAGTAACTCGTTGAATTCCAATTCCAGCCATGGGAATGTCCCCAAACTGCTAGAATTGAATGGAATTGAGGCTTAGAAGAACGCTTGCAGCGCCTAGAGAAGGAGGCTCCTACTGAGTGGGTGGAGTTGCACGGGGGAACTGGGCGAAGCGGCTGGATCAGGGTATGTTGATAATCTTTTGGAAGTCACCAAAATCACCCAGAATGTCAGCTTAATCACTGCACTGCATTGTAATTTGTCCAGATGAAGACTTAGCAAGTGCGTTAGAACGTGGATTATCAACCACGGTATGTTCCCATGATCACCCACTGCGGATCAACATCCCAGGTGGCGCCCGGCGAGGGTCCACCAGGTCGAGGGGGGAGTCACCTGGTTGAAGGGGGGGAGTTGGTGGATGTTTGATTCATGTTTTTCCAAACCTTGGTGATGATAAGAAGAATGAAGAACACTGTTCATAGTTTAATTAGTTGATGATAAATTCAATCATCCACAATACAGTTGACACTACCATAACAACTTGAAAAAACACCTTTGAAGTGTCCAGACTGTGGACAGACAATAAATCACTGAGCAAATCCATCCAAACACCGTGAAGGCAACGTTTGAATCAGGAACAGAGGACAGTGTTCAACATCCAAACCCTTCTCAATAGCAGCATGTTTTAAGTTAACATATCGTCGAAGTCTATCTTCAGAATGCCCACGCTCCCTAACCCGCACCTGCCAACAACTCCCAAAGGCTTGCATCCTCAAAGTGGAAGGAGTCAATAACAGGGGATACTAGGTTCGATGTTGAAAACCAATCTCAAACTGAACTCCAAAATCCCCAACAGCCACATCTATACTCAAAGAAGCATGTCAGATTGACAGATTTATCTAGGTATAATTTCTCACGTGCATGTTCGTTGATTCTGGAACGTGTTTTATCATCATTTGAACAGGGTGATATACTGAAAAGGAACTGGCCCACCCATCCTACAAAGATCGAAAGCCGAATTGCGCTAAGCAAACATCAAATCACAAACAATATGTATCCCAGCAGCAGTTGCCCGCCTGATTGAAAACACAGGATTAGCACGAAAATATACACCGAACAACACCTCACAGGAAGAAACATCAAAATCGAGGAAGGAACACTCAAAAAACTCACTAATTTACTCCACTAACTATAGTCTAGTTATGTCTAGTTCTGTCTAGTTCGTAGTTTTGAACACCTTTACACACTACTTTATGTCCTACCTGGGAACGGTGATCCCATTTGACCCGTGAGGCGACGGGAGCCAGCTGCAAAAACGCCTACAGCACCTGGAGGATGAGGTCCTCGGGACCTGGGACCTGAGGACTTGAAGCTTCGACTCATTGGATTGGTTCAAGGGAAAATCGACACCGGAAACCAGGTTTTTTTACCATCAAATATTAGCCTCTGGTTATTTAACATAGCCAATTTTCTTTAATAGCTGGCTCATTTTGGATGATATTAAAACCTTCATCTATAGGGCTAGGGGGATTTTCCATGGCTATGTTAAATAACCAGATGGTAGGTCTTCCTGCAAATGTTCCTTACCAATCCAATGATCTACATTTCAGAAAGCACAAAAGCAGGAGATGAGCCCCCATTTTTTCATGGGGAAGATGACCATGAACCATTTCACACAGAAGTGGGGATGTAATCCAGAGTTTTAATTTTTAACCACCTGGTTTGGATTCGACCATATCCAGTAAGGAAGCTTATGTACCAAACTGTGGAAGGGGACGACAGACTATGACAGAAGGTTCTAGCGCACTGCTTAATTTGCTTGTGGGTCAAAACCTTTGGACACTGAACTTGCATATTGAAACCCTGTGACTCAGTAATAACTGCGTGAATGATTGGCGAATGGATAGATCTTTGGTCATAGATTAACGCATGTTATCCTGGAAAAAAGGCAACTTGTTGAAGGGGTTCCTTTAATGCCATTGCGGCCTGAACATGTTGCTGATCTTCACCTGAAAAATGTCGAAGGGACAAGTTGTTTCCATTGCCCCCCAAAGCACTCAGAGACCTTCAGAGACATTGTTTCTCCATGCGAAAAAGAAAAAATGAGTTTCGTACTTCTCAAGTTTCTATTCTGAATTCATGTCAAAGTAATTGTAGGTCTTTTGAGCCCAGGTCCCTTTCCCAGCAACTAAAAACTCACTGTCCTCCGGATCAGGTGCAGATTGGGATGCAGCCCTTGAAGCGTCACCAGGTGTCGTTACAAGTGCTGGAAGAGACCAGCATGAAGGTGGAGAAACTGCCCCTCGGCTGACCAAGTTTCACCAGTCCCAAGGATTCCTGGCTGGGTTGGGTTTATGGGGATTAAAGTTATATCCATACATGGATCTGGTTGATGCCGGCAACAGCTAGGGGCTATGGTTTTCCAGTTTTTGGAACATCCAGCTACACAACAGCTAGATCCTAGATTTTCGTCTGATTTCACTGAGGAATTCCAGGGTGAACTGACTCATGGTCAAATGGTGCAAAAGAACTGCTCAGCCTGTCGAAGTCTGTAGATTTGTGGTGTAGATCTAGGTTTCGATCCCCGAGTACATAAATATTGGTTTCTCATGGTTGTTTCGCTATTTCATCCAATTGGAGCTTCTTGGCTTCTTTGTTCCATCTTATATATTGGGAGCATGGATCAAAACCCTCCAAGACGGATTTCATGATATGAATGAGTTCCAGGGACAAAATTTGAAGCACCAACAGTCACAAGAAGCTTTCAACAATAGTCAATAGCTAAACTTGCGATTGTTGTAATCTTGAAAATGTGTGTGACCCGTGTAATGTGGTGAGCCAGACAATAAGCTTCATGCCCAATAATAGCCCATTTGTAGGTTCTTGTTTTCACCATGCCACATACATGCAGGATCTGGGTAGTATTTTGCGGAGCTAATCGCCACAACGAGGATCTCACCATTATATAAAACATTATAAACATCAATATGACATGATATATGATCATATATGAACATATCATATATTATAGTATGATTGGCAAATTGATATTGGTCAAGTCATTGATGTAATTAATCAATTGAATTGTGTAATCAATTGGACCAACAAACATGTCAGTTTCTCCCGTAAAACATGTGTTTATTGTGGTTCATGCTCTTGGCCCATACCCATCAGAATGGAAAAGGGTGAACATCCTCTAGGAAGCTACAGAGCTTTCTCAACGGGTCTTAACCGGTTCAAGAATCAGGATATGACTCAGAAATCTATGCATAAGAACGCGTCGCAAAGATACCGATAGTATATTGACAGTCTATGACTTAAAGAATCCAAACTATCAACATTTAGAAAGTTCAGCATTTTTTCCCGTGGGTTGACATTTAACCTATGTGAGCTACGTCGTAACCTACATCGACCTTCCATGTCTTTGCAACGGCCGTCCTCGGCGACTCCGAGGCAGGAGACCTTGAAGCTTCTCCCCTTGGACCTCGCGCTGCAGCGCTCGGAGGATGCCTTCAAGGCTGTGGAGGCCCGAAAAGTTTCACCGATGTGATTGCCACCACTGGGGGGGGAGGAATTCGACAGGAATTCACATGAATTTCTGTGGCAACCAGAGTCATAAGATGTCACAAGATGTCATACTCATTATCAGTATCATGTTGATTTTTTGCATTTTTCGTAACTTGTGATACATGAGAATGATACAGTAATGATTGCTAAGAGTTTATAGCAACCCCCCAAAAAGATGCCGAAAATGCCTTGGAAAGCTGGAAATGAAACACCTCCATGGACACAAGCTAGACCTTCGCTAGGTAAATTATGGTCCATTGGTGAACTGGGATTGGTTCATCGAAGATCTAAGAAAAAATATGATCTATCACTAGAAAATCATGATTTTCCAGTAAGAGTATATGATTTCCCACTCGAAATCATGGTTTCTGCAGAAATTTCGCATGTTTCGCCATGGTTTTTGTGACGGGTCGCAGGACGCTGCCCACCGATCCACGGGGCAGATGTCGTTGCTGGATGGCTACAAGGTGCAGCGTGGGTGGCCAGCGCTTCCAGTTCCGATGTGCAGGACGCAAGCCCAAAAGATGTTGAAAGGAACAGGTCCAATTGACCTTTCCATTTTAGCAGGATTGTACTTTTCGATAGTTTTTGGGGGTTACTATATTTACTATGCTGTAGAAACTAGATACTCACCTATAGTGGTTGGTAGTCGGATAAACAAGTTCCATCCTCCCTGGGTTAATTGGTCCGACTGCCTGACATCTTCGGAACGGGTTGAAACCGCTATATAAATTGCAAATGTATATAAGTGGGTACACATGAGACAACCCCACGCAAATTGGCTTACAACCGACCATGGTTCAACGGTTCTTTGGCCATGTTCTATTTGTATGCACTATTCTCAATTTGTATCAATAAGCTTGTGGTTTTGTGATTTGGGGGGGTTCATCTTAATAGCCACTCTTCACTTTTTGGTCATGGCCCCACAATTGCAGTAGTCAACCAGAGTTCCGGGTTGACATGACTCCCTCAAGAGGACCCCGGCTTTCTTCAGATTCCATCTCTGGGATTATGGTCCTCAGATGGCTGAGATTCTTCATGAGGCTTGAACTAGCTGTAATTGTTATAATTGTTGCTGAGGTTTTCCCACCAAACATGTAGAGATGGATTGCACATTCCATCACTTGCTTCCCCCTATCTCCTCCCAAGTTTCTTGCTCAATCTTGCTCATATGTCCATACCAGTATCATAAATATGTCTATATGTATGTGTATATAGATATACACACAGCAACTATGTAGCGTTCTTCCATCACCTTTCATCCCCAGAGTTTTCCCCAAAGCTTTCCCAATCAGCATCAGCCTCCAGGTTCAAAGCAGCCTGGATCAACTCTACAGCGCCATGGAAGCCCTCGTCCGACAGCGCTCTGCGGATGTGCAGCTGGTGAACAGCTACCTGGGACGCTTTATCTTTGAGATGTTTGTTTTTTGTGGGACTTTTCTTGTATGTGGGATTTGGCAGCCATTTGCAATGGTTTGGGAAGGAACGTCAACATATTTCTAGAGAATATATACTTGAATGTGTTTGTTCTGTTTCGGGGACCTTTGATATCGTCATCATCGGGAAGTTTGCATAGACAAGTTGTTCTTTGAATCATGACATCATGGAGTACTACAGTAGTGGTGCTTTCCTGAGGGTGCAATCATGCCTTTGACTCATCGCCAAACTAACGCCAAATTTGATATGACATAGTGTCATACGACAGATTTTGTTCGTTGGATGTGCCAAGCCCCCTCAGGTGTATGTGAAGTGAGATTAATCGACTAATGGAACCAGCATAGCGCAGTCAGGATTGATGGTTGGCTCTCCATTTCACCAAGTGAGAAGCAATTGCACCTCAACTTACTGGTGCTTAGTAGGAAATGGGGAAATGGGATGCTTATTAATGGTTATCATAGGTCATTCCCTCATTCCCTGCTAAGCACCAGTAAGTCAAGGGTTCTCCCAGCACAACTGCCAAAGTAAGGACCCCAGGGGTGCCACTGAACCATCGCCGCGCATTCAAGGAGAGGTCTATCAGCGCATCGAGCGCGATCTTCCATCAGACAAGGGTCAAGGTAGGGCGGCCCTGGGAAAGTTATTCCATGGCAATATATGTTGTGTTTAGGATCGTACATGTTGCATATATTGCATCACAATGCTGTTGTTCAAGGAATTAATCATCATCTTCATCATCACCAATAGAATCCAATAGAACAGTAAGATCAAAATGATCAGTGCTTACTGTGTCCATCAACATTTTAATATAGCCACATCAAAAACAGTAAAAGCAAGCATATCTATATATATATATTCATATTTATATATATCTATCATTATCATCAATATTGTGATTGTACTTTCAGCATCTTTCAGCAATACAATTATCATCAATAATATATACATAGACATGTAGATATGAATTGATGAATGGTTCTGGTACTTCTGCTCCAAGCTTCTTGACCAAATTGACGGTGCCATCCCTCGTTGTCCGTGGAATTCCAGGCATCATTCAGAGCTTAGAGCAGCTGCAGTGGCACAGCCCAGAAAGGGTGGATTGGGTGCAACAATGAGGACAAAATGCAGCTATAATGGGGATACTCTATAATCAGATATATATATATATATACAATATATGAAAATACACATATTTGCATGTGTATATATATATATATTTACATGTATGTCATCATATGGGATACCCCCACTGAATGGGAGATTTCCTAACCAGGTCTATTGCCTATAGATACTAAGTGAGATGACATATAGGTACATATAGATATAAAAAAAAACATGACAAATCTAAAAGCCACTGGCCGTTGGTTTTCTCAGCATGATGATGCTGAAATCATCTCGAAGTGACGTCACTGATATATGTCATCCCACTTAGTATCTAGGCACTAGACCTGGTTGGGAAGTCTCCCATTCAAGTGGGGGTATCCCACATGATGACATACATGTAATTACGTATATTATAAAGACATACATGTATATATATATATCATATATATATATATATATATCATACATATGTATATATATATATATCATACATATATATATATATATATCATATACATATATATATATATCATACATATGTATATATATATATATATCATACATATTTATATATATCATATACATATATATATATATATCATACATATATATATATATATATCATACATATATATATATATATCATACATATATATATATATATCATATATATACATGTCACAAATGATGTCTGCATACATTTTCCGGAACTGGGACTTCACCTTGCTTGTGTAAAAAAAAACAAAACAACTCCCAGTTCAATGGGTTCTAAAAAGCTGAGATTAACTTAATGATAGTTGAATGGGGAACATGCACTGTTCCCAGAACAAACACATTTGATCATATTTATTTGGATTGATTTGGCTGGAAAAAAATATCTCAATTCCTTTTAGATTTTCCGAAACCATCCCAGTGATGAGCTGGTGGGTCGGAACGGAAACCTATGGATTAGACTCGACTAAGATCCTAACTGCAAACTTGCTTACGGACGTGTTTCTTTTGTTGACACAAGGGGGTTGATCCGAAAATGGTGTATGCCCCCCCAATGGCAAATTTTGATGAAATTATATA
Source organism: Symbiodinium sp. clade C Y103 (assembly GCA_003297045.1). Taxonomy (NCBI): domain Eukaryota; class Dinophyceae; order Suessiales; family Symbiodiniaceae; genus Cladocopium; species Cladocopium sp. clade C. The sequence goes on along the minus strand of BGPT01002235.1, from coordinate 39,229 downwards.
TATGAAATTATCATAGACAATCAAATTTAGGAGTACCCGATGTTCAGTCAATCCCATGTATTTCCTGCGTTTGAAACGCCGTGCTGCTTGTCCATAGTTTTACATTCAGGTTCCATTATGTGTTTTCACACACTCATCATGACGCCAGCGCTGGCCTCTGTTATGTCCATTCACGTCATGACATTATTTGGAGATGTCTCATCCCCTTGGAATTCCATACTGAATCTCAACTTCGAGTTGAACATGTTACCGGCAATTTTCCCGTCCTTCCCAGCATGTTTGGTCGCTGTAGTTCCACTTCCTGGCCATCAGGAATCAGCACCAGCTTCTCAAAGCCGAGTGTCGGGCTTTGACGGATGTCAGGTGGCTGCACCGGGTTCAGCAGTGCACCTACAACCACCGGAAGATGGACAGCATATCTTCCAAACTTCTTGAAGTCTTGATGGCCGTTTCCATTCCTTTGGTTCGTATTTTGTACACGGTTAAAATGACATTCCTCCGAGTTGGCCGTGTTTCATATTTTGGGGTTCTTTAAGCAACGATGTATGGTTATTTAACATAGCCATGGAATAGCTGGCTAATTTTGGATGATTTTCCCAGCTAGAAACCTCCATTTAGTTCAGGGATTTTCCATGGCTATGTTAGTCATAACCAGAGGGTATGTTTCATCATGTTTTGTTGAGTTTTCAGGGATGATCCGGAGTGTCGTGACAGGATTCCAGAGCTCGAGGCCAAACTAAGCCATGAGGCAGGGAACGGCAGGGAAAGGGACGGCCAAGGGCCTAAAGGCTGGGGAGTTTCTGGAAAAATATCTGGAGAAACGATGATTAGATATGGCTAGTCACCATGTTTAATGGGAAAATCAACTATAAATGGCCATTTTCAATAGCTATGTAACAGTTTACCAGAGGGTAGATATGGTTAGTAGAACATCTAAGCAGCATATACCCATGGGTTTTTGTCCCATCATCATCCCAATCTCCCATTACAGGGTGGGCCCCCAGTGAGAAGCTGGTTTCTGAAGTCCATGATATAACTATGGTCCTATGGTTGTGATTTTCATGTATCATAGATATTGGAGTTTTGTACCCACCAACTTAGCTAAATCCCATTGAATCCCATCAAATCGCCATAGTTTTGCTGGTTTTCCATATACCTACAGTAACTTCGCAATTTCGGTGAACTAGTCCTGGCCCCACCTGCGCGGCACCTTTCAGGCCTCGGCAGCAGCACTGTTGGCGCAAGGCAACCGGCAGCAGATCATCAAACTGGAAGTGGCCACACAGGTCACGGGCGCCTGTGGCGGGGCGATTGGCAGTGGGAATTTCATGGAATTTGCGCGAGTTTTTTTCGGAAAAAAGATGTGGGAAAATAAACAGAAACCAAAGAAACATGTTCAAACAAAAGGAGGGGAGATTCAAAATTGCCGATTGGATGATGTTCGATGTGTCTCAGAAGGGAGCTTTCATTCGCAGTTCATGGTCAGCGTTCATGGGAGTGTGCTGATTAACCAGGAGATCTGAACGGTACACTCTATGTTTTACTCAACCATGTGTGCTGGTTGTGGAACCAGAAACTGTCAGTAGAACACCATCCCAGATTTTGGCTACGCACCTTTTTTCTTACCAAAAATCAAAACAAAAAAGTTGATGGGCCTAGCAGTTTGCTGTGGCCATTCTGCGGTTGTTAGGTGACTCTTCAAAGTTGAAGTTGTTTTGTCACCCCAACCGCCAACAATCCTAAAAAGGTTGGGATGGCCCAGAAAATGAAATTGTACCCAAAGAAATGGCGCTGACGGATTGTGAGTATGTCTCAAGATTATCAGAGCCCCAATGGATGGCGTACCTACTGAACATGAGAACTTTTGCCCAGGGCATTAACCACCATCACTCTTTCCTAGTGCTTGTTGGGCATGTTGTTGGCGGGGGTACCCTTGATTTCAACGATGATGGTGAGTGAATAATGGAGATGTCATCAGTTTCGTGGTTAAAAAGTAGGTTCCGCCTACAAGTTAGGACAAAATGTTCGGATAAACATAGAGGTCCACGTGTAAGTTATGGATGTAGGGATGAATTGATGATGGTGGACGAATATTTCCTCTGGACTTGGTTCAAAATCTTTCATACACCACATTGGTTGGGGGAGGAACATACATTTACCATCTAGTTTGGGGTTTGCCAGGGTACCAGCGGTTTGACCCATATTTCTCTCAAGGGTTAGAATATGGGTTTATCATGGTTTATCTGAAAATAGGGCACCCCCAAATCTATTGGTTGATTATGTTACTTTTGAACATGGCCATAACTGCGGGGGTCAACCCCCCATTTTCAGACATACTGTACCCAAACAAATATTCTTGTTTACAAGCTCATATATATATATATATATATATATATTACATCCCACTATCTATCACCATGATGTTCCCATCATACAACCAATCAAGTCCACACCCCTTTTCTGGCGCTTCCAAAACCCAACTGTTATGCTTCTCTGCATCCCAGGAGGCTGTGAATCAGCTGACGGCCACACAGGCGCGACTTCCTGCGTGACTCGGCGCTTGCTGGGCTTTGCCAAAGGTCACGGCGGCCACGTGCGGCCTGCGTGGCGTGGGTCTCCACATTTTGAAGCTTTGGGGTGAAGGAAAAAGCAGGATATTTTCCTGCAGATGTTCCCTAGATCCGATTCCTGGACCTGAAATTCCCCATCATACCCAGAAACACCAAATTTGTTTTTGTTGACCCTTCATGATGACGACTTTGCATCCTTCAAAAAGACATAAGACCTCGGAAGAAGAATTTGGCTATCAACATGGTGTGCCTCAAAGCCATTGGCCCACAAATTTGAATCTTTGCCATTTTTTTGGGGCTTAGCCCATATGTTTAGCGGTTAAAGTCCGCATGTTTGGTGGTTAACCCCCATCTTTGTGCATTAAATCCCAATCTTCCTTGATAAAACTTCGGAAAATCATCATCAAGTCATGATATCTTCCCATCAAAACATCTAAAAACCACCATTTGATACCATTTGCATCATTTTTCCCCATTAAAAACCACCATTTCATGACTTTTTGTGGCCAACCTCCCCGTTGCTTCCGCCGCTTAGGCTGCAGGACGCCACAGAGCGGCGCGCCGTGCAGGACGGCCGCCGGGAGGCCCTGGTGGCCGAGCTGCGGAAGGCGGGGTCGCACCGGACGAAGGACGAGGACGTGGAGGATCATTGGTTCTCAATAATCAGTAACCAACAGGATAATGATAATCAATGATTAATGATTATTGGTTTAATAATGGTTAATCATGGTGAATAGTTGGGAATAAGGGTGATTAATGGTGATTCATGGTGACTAATATTGATAATGATAATCATAACCAATTACAAATGATCATTAGAATGATGTATCATCCATTGACCAGTTTTTTTTGGTAGCATTAGTATCAACATTTATCAATAAAAGTTGATCATAACCAATAAGATATATAATCATAACATATCATAACCAATTGCCAATGATTATTGGAATGGTTGGTATTATGCATGATCATTGACTCCTTCAGGCGGCCAGGCTACCTCGTCCCCAGCTAGCGTATACACGCGTCAAGCAAACCTGGCTAAACCCTGCCAAACTTCCTCATCCTGTGGTCCAGCTTCTTCAACTGCAGAATCCTTTGGTCATGTGGGACCCTGTCAGATTCGTCCAGATATCTTGTGTCTTCCCTCTCAATGTTGTAGGGCTTTGGAAGTGCCAAACTGTCAGCCGAAACCAAGCCCAACATTGCTTCATAGTGTATCTGTTGATGAGAAAGTACCGGTCGTTTACTGTACCCCGCGATTGTCTTCTTATACCCAAAACACGACAAATAAATACGCTTGCAGTAGAGATCTTTGGGAAAAAGCTCCACTTTTAAGTATTTACTGCAGAAAGCAACAGCAGTTTCAAGGATTCGCACCACATCCCACTGAGAAACAGGCATCAACATTGCTTCTTCGACAATCAGAGGATCAAGAAACTTAGGATGGTACTTGCCAGCAACCCGCCTAGGGATTTCGCATCCTGTGACTCCGACCAAATGTGCAGCAAGCTCATACATAGAAATACCAATAGATGAGTCCTCACCTGTAGGCCACTTGATGGAAGAACACCATTTAATGATACATCGCAGCATACTCGCACCAGGTAGGAAGGCAGCTATAACATCCGAAGGCACAGAAAAATCTGTAACACATGGTTCAGCAGGGAGATCCCACGTACTAATGTGTTGTGCTCTAAAACGTTCACGCTTCTCAACAGCAACTGATTTTCCTTCATCCTGAAAAGCATCAAGTTAACAGCAAGCTGATCAGCCAATCTATTGCCCAAAACATGGTAAAGATGCAAATCGTCGTTCGTCTCTTCATTGGTCATGTGCGATTTGATTTTTCTCCAGTCAAAAGCAAACAGGTCGCGCTCATTAGCCAGCTCACAAAGCCAAATCAAGAGGTCAGAATTTGGCTCATCGACATGTGATTCCGGAGAAGGGTCATTCCTAACTTTCTCAAATGCACCAATGGCCCGTGCAGAATCCGAAAAAATTGTAGCTCGTTCCACTGACCTGACAATTTGGATAATCGCAGTCATCTAACTCTTGACCATGGCACATTTGATCGGCAAACGTTACTGATCAAGAAACCATCCCACCCAGCCCAGTAACAATCTTTACAGGTCCGGCCCAGCCACGGTCATTTAAGAAATGGAACTTCTCAACAATGGATTTGTTTCAGGGAAAATCTGCAGGAAACCACAGTTTTGCCGATGAAATATGAGGGGTTCCGATTCCTCTTATTTTTCCGTTGGTTGAATCCATTCAAAAACTATTCGATGAAGGGTGACATCCCTGCGTTTCGCCACTAGCACCCCACTCTTTACAACGAGGCCACTGACCAAATGAGGGCGTCGCACTGCTAAGTCAATCGGTTCATTCAGTTGCGCGTTGTCTAGGTTGATTCTGTTGCATCCCGAAGCACTTAATTTTACGGTCACGAAGAGACCCATGCACCCTCTCAATCTTTCAATCAAAATGAGCCAGCTGTGGTTCCAACATGTTCCAAGTACCTCGATAAGTTTCTGAAATAGGGGCATCAGGTGATGCACAGGTTCATCATGGTTCATCATCTTCTCCGCGGTTCCCAGTTGCCCAGGACAAATCTGGAAACGGATGCCTTACAGAGATCGTCCCAGGGATCTGCAAGAGTGGCTCTTCGTTGGGGTATGTTAATCCACTTGGACATGAGATACTCCATGATACTCCCAGTTTTCAAGGTTAATCTTCAATGAGCACCTGCAAAAAAACTACCTTTTGAGCCACCCCAGCAAAATGACAAAGGATTAATTGACAATTCGCCCTTCATCAATGATTTTTTTCATTTCAATCTCCGATTACCCTTGACATCCACCATCCTAGTCCAGTCGGTCTACCGAATTCCTTGGAGGAAAAGTCCTGGGATGATCCTCCCGGGGCCGTCCTGTTGACGTCTGGGGACGTGGGCAAATTGGACTTCCTGCGCTGAGACGGTGTGTTTTTGGGATATGGATGGATGATGACAACACTCAAGATACGCGGGTTTTCAGCAAAAAAACAGGAGGTCAAGCAACAAAAATGATATTGAACACATCAAACAAATGCTGATTCAATCATCAAAAGGTAGGAATGTTGCAAACAAACACAAGGCAGGATTTACGTGATAAACATCGGGCGTTTTCACGTGCTTTGTCACATCCACCCGTTGTCAAGGAAGCTCCACCCTGGACAAGCTTTGAAGTCCATTTGGTTTACGAGCCACTTGGCTCACAGAGCTCGATACCAAGAACCGACCCTGGTGCCTTTGGCGCCGGCCACACGGTCGATTCTGAACCGAACCCTTTAGGGTTCTTTTTTCCCCCGCACAAGACTAGGCGCCGGGTGGGCGGTGGCCCCTAACGAGCAAACCACAAAAACCATCAAATCGATTTTCTGAAAACGTCAATCTGCCATTTCACCAGCCCTCACACCCTCCAGCCATCTGGTGAATAAAATAAGGACTTGGGCATTGTCACGTCACAATCATAAATCGGATTCCAAACATGTGTGTATAATATAGCAAAATACAGCAATGATCGGTACACATCCAGATTGGTCGGAAGATACTAAAGCATATCAAGGTATGGCAATCTCAAAAAGATAGACAAGTGTTGCCGGGAGGCTACCAGTAGTACCGCACAAGGCGGTGGCGGAAGGTTTCAAAGATAGGAAACCTATAGGAAAGGTTGGTTGTTGTGAAGCGTGGATGGCAGAGCGAACCCACTGATGGACCGACAAGTGGTTGGAGGCAGCGCAGTGTAGTTGTAATGTAGTGTAGTTGTGGTTGTAGTTGTAGATGCAGATGTAGTTGTGGTTGTAGTTGTAGTTGTTAGTTGTAGTAGTTGTAGTTGTAGTTGTTGCAGTTGTAGCTGTTGTATTTGTAGTTGTAGTTGTCATGTAGTTGAAGTTGGACTTCAGCCTGTTTCAAATTCCTGGCTAACACCATGTTCCCCGCTGAGGTGTGCTGGCTGATTTCGTCATACGCCCCGGTCGGCCAAGAGCCGGCGGTTGCCAACTCGGTCTTCCGGACGACCGCGCTGATGCGCGTCGTCGCACGGGACCGCCTCCTGCAGTGTGCAGGGATTTGGCGAGTCGACGGTGGTGCTGAAGTGCGTTCGCGCACTTGGGAGGTAGGCGACGGCAGGGCACCACCCTTTATGCCGGAGTATGTTCGCCCCGAGCATGTATGGTGGCATATGATGCCATACCTGCCGCTTCGCATCCTCCGGGCTTTGACACCCGAAAGCGGGGCCCGAGTGTTGCTCACCAGGGACGTGGACGATGAGTTGGGCNCATATGATGCCATACCTGCCGCTTCGCATCCTCCGGGCTTTGACACCCGAAAGCGGGGCCCGAGTGTTGCTCACCAGGGACGTGGACGATGAGTTGGGCCTCACTACTTGGGTAGTGGGCGCCCAACTTCCTAACGGCCAAGGCGGACTTTTGCCGTGGGTCCTGCTGAAGCTCGTGGTGGTGGAAGACAGCCAGTTGGCTGTGGAGGAGGTAGACGTAATCAGCGTCTCCTCGGGCTAGGCAGATAGCTCTGAGCGGAGCAGGTGCATCATGGATTTTTTTCTGTTGTGTTGTCTGGTAGATGGCATGCTAGCATGGTTATACCACAACAGTGTTAGATAAGATGCCATTTAGAAAAAAAAATGCCCTTGAACAGTTGCACCGTGGCTCTACTGTACCTGTAGTAGATGGGTTCCGGCCCAGACAAAACCGGTGTTTGAAGGATTTCGTATCAAGACTTTTGCCGCTTCTGCAAAAAAGAGCAAATTGCAAACAGGAAGAGAGAGAGAGAGAGAGCAGACAAGAGGCCTAGAGACAGACCGAGTCAACACACACGGCCAGCAAAAAAGAACCACTGTCGTCTGCAACCTTCGCCCACCGCGGCCAGGTTTCCTTCGCGATCCCCTACGTCGAGGACTTTGACGCCCGGTGAGGGACCGGGGAAACAACCCCCCCCCCTTAACAAGACGGGGGCCGGGGTTTAGGGCGCCAGGGCAGCATCCCCTCTGGCGTGCCGCCGTGCGCGTCTGCTTTGCGTCGCTGTGGCGCGACGCAGGCGTGCGCGGCGTCACGCCGAAGGTCAGGAGAGCCGTCGAGCACAAAGGTGTGGGCTAAGGCTCGGCGAAAACTTCGGAAAAGAAATGGGATGTAATGGGCCGTTTCTGAAAGGAGCTGCGAGACGAGATTGAAAGCCGCAAGGAAAGGCAAGAAAAGGTGGGAAGAGATGAGATTGTTTTCAAAAAAGGAAAGCGGAGATAAGGACAAAGCAAGATGAAGGCGAATGCGTTGAGCAGAGTTACGAAACTGTGATTCTTCGTGCCAGCCCCGATAGGCAAAACTTGCATGTCGATCAAGGTTCATGAGATAACAGTTGCGCCGGTCAGGTAGAAAGTGCGCACCTCAGAAGTTGTGCATGTCAGTCAGAAGGTGTCAACTTGAAGTTGTGTTTGTAGTTGCTGTAGTTGTAGCTGTTGTAGTTGTAGTTGTTGTAGCTGTGGCTGTTGTAGTTGTAGTTGAAGTTGTGGTTGTAGCTGCTGTAGTTGTAGCTGTTGAGTTGTGAATACTACGATTTGGTATTGCCAAAACCAACTTAGATGTAGTTCCATTGCCGCAAGATCTCGCCATTCGGTTGGATAATGGTGTAGGAGATGTCGAGGGGGCGTCCGCAAAGCCACTGCTTTTTTTGATTCTTTTAATTTTGCTATTATTTTAAAAGTGCTGTGAGCTCATTACCAGCGCCCATCCATCAAAATGCACAAGCAGTCCACATCTACTTGTGTGTAAGTTTACTGGAGCGGGATCGTACATCTCCAAATTTGGTTGGTTTTATACCCATTGTTTCTGCTGGTGAAATTCACCACGACCATCTCGTGCCCCTGGCATATGGAATCTGCCGAAGCTTTGCAAAGCGAGAGCGAGCAGATCTTAAGGCCGATACCCGGGTAGAATTTAGCCACAAATGTAATTTAATTATCATTTGATTTCAATTTCATTTGACCAACGCTTAAATAGGATTTGGAATTGTTTTTCTGATAGGTAAGGTCTTGGGCACTGGGGGACAGGTGAACACGAATTGCGACCTCAAGATCTGTGACTTCGGGTTAGCTCGAGGGGTTGGCGAGCTGGCCACAGAGGCGGGTGCACATTTTGACATTTGATCCCATTTGAGTGTCACTGGGACACCTGGACCCCAGGATGATGCCAAGCTCACGGACTACGTGGTCACTCGATATTACCGAGCTCCGGAGGCCTTGTGCTTACATTTGATGCCTTTTACGAAATTACATAGAGATTTTCATAATACATTCTGGTGTGTTGACTTCGTGCACAGGTATATAGATACATGTACCATAGTCCATTCAGTCAAACCACTAATCATTGCCATGGCTGAGGTGGTGTTGCGCCCTTCGGGGTGCACCAAGGCCATCGATGTATGGTCAGTTGGGTGCGCCATGCAGAGCTGACAATGTGGCTGTGATTTTGACATGTCTTCGCTGTGTCACAACAAGGTACACATATACAACATTTACAGATTTTACAGAATGTATAAGAACAACTTTGGATTATTAAACACTGGGTATTTTTAATATGGGGGGTACCCCCCCCGAAAAAAACCACTAAAATGGAATCCCCTGGGTTACAAATCCGGGGTTCACATTTCATAGATAGTTATCCCCAAGCAGGTGGATTCGTCATTTCAATGGGTTTTCAATTTTACTTGTTTTTGGGAGCCACGTGTGTACATATTCATTTACACACACACAACCGCACACTTATTGCGGATATGTACTATAGGCGAGAGGCCAGACCAATGTATTACGTGTACAGCGCATTACAGCGCCATATTGGCCAGCCGGGTGGTCACAAAAACTATCAATGGATAGAAATGGACGGAAATGGTCATGGTAACTGCCAACCTGTGGCGCTTTGTTTCACACAGAAGCTTGTTGGTTTTCAAAAACACCTGTCTGATTGGGTTTGGGACTGGGCATTGTTGACCCAAGAAGACCTGAAGTGCTACACGGTTTGACATGTGATCTTCCTCCAACCTTCGGTCATCTCCCAGCGCTGGCTGGTGAGGATGATCTAACGTGGCTGATTCCCAAAGCAAGGAACTTTCTCCAGCAGGAGGCCAGGGTCGCCTGCGGAGCATCGTTCTTGACGGGTCCTGCCAATCCTTCCGTTCCTTATTTCATGAGTAGGATCATTAGGATCCAAGTTTTGCATGCCTGTCCAATAGCAAAGCTGATAGTTTGGATTTGACACTGCTGGGGAATTGCGGGAAGTTTATACGCAATCAGTATTCATCAACATCATATTATCTACATCATACATCTCATACAAATCATGTACATCACCTACATCATCCACATCATGTTACACAAGAATTGTCACACAGGAGTTGTTACACAGGAGTTTTTCCGCAGGAGTTAAAGAGTTGTTATGCAGGAGTTGTTACACAGGAGTTATTGGGCAGGAGTCAATACGCAGGAGTTAATACTCAGGAGAAAAACCCCTACCAAAAACTACTACGCTTCAAGTTCTTTGAATTCTCTCTTAAGGCGGCGGGGCAGCCAAATGCCGGATTGCTAAACGCAACCCTTCCCGCAATTCGTGTGTGTCGGACGCACAAATGTGTGGCGAAATGCGAATCCAAAAGTGTCGTTGCATGGCAACCCTTCCCGCACTTCGTGCGTGTCGGACGCACAAACGTGTGCACATATGGTGAAATGCGAATCCGAAGTGTCGTTTGCAAGCCTTTGCGCACTTCGTGCGTGTCGGACGCAAACGTGTGGTGAAATGCGAATTGTTGCTGGGACGTTTCGAAAATCTGCTGGGATGGTGCGTGTCGGACGCACGAACGTGTGGTGAAATGCGAATTTTCGGTGGCCTGCGGCAACCTTTTCGTGCGAAATGACGGCCGAAGTGCAAAAACTGAAAGACGATTGCAATTTTGCAATTTCAGACGCAACCTTTTCGATCTTTTCACACGAAACGAGGTTCGAAGTGCAAAAGCTGTGGTAAATTTGCGATTTTGACATCTCAGATGCAACCTTTTCGCACGAAATGAGGTTCGAAGTGCAAAAGCTGTTCTGTGTAAAGGCTTTTACTGTGTAAAAGCTTTCCTGTGTAACGTGTCTGTGTGTCAAAGCTCTTCTGTGTAAAGATTCCTGTGTAAACGCGTCTGTGTGTCAACGCTTTTCTGTGTAAAAGCTTCTGTGTGTAAAGACTTCTCTGTGTAAACGTGTCTGTGTGTAAAAGCTCTTCTGTGTAAAAGCAACTGTGTGTATCCGCGCTTGGTGTAAAAGCTCTTCTGTGTAAAAGCTTCTCTGTGTAAAAGCTTCTGTGTGTAGCGAGTTCTCTGTGTAGACACGTCTGTGTGTAAAAGCTCTTCTGTGTAAAGCTTTTCCGCGTAAAAGCTCCTGTGTGTAAACGCTCGCCTCTTCTGTGTCGAAGCTTCTGTGTATAAAAGCTTCTGTGTGTAAAGAGGTGTCTGTGTAAACGTGTATGGGTGTAAAAGCTCTTCTGCGTAACAGCTTTTCTGTGTAAAGCTCCTATGAGTCTAAACGCGTCTTGGTGTCACAGCTTTTCTCTAAAAGCTTCTGTGTATAAAAGCTTCTGTGTGTAAAGAGGTGTCTGTGTAAACGTGTATGTGTGTAAACGCTCTTCTGTGTAAAGCTCGTGTGTTTCAACGCGTCTTGGTGTAAAAGCTCTTCTGGTTTGTAGATACTTCATGGTAGCTTCACTGCTTCACTTGAACATTGCAGTCGGCCAGGATACTTTGACATGGCGGCCAAAGACGTTGACATGATATGGAGGTGCCGTGGCTTTGTTTCTCTATTGAATCTCATGCCTGCAAGCAATGCTGCGGAAGCGACACTTTGACATGGCGACGTAGCAGTCACCTGCCATGACGGCGTGATCGCTTGCAGATGCACAAGAGCTATAATAACCTAATTCTCATTCATTACACGTTCAATCAACACTTTTCGTCGCCACATCAATCATTCGTTCTCATTCATCTTCATTCATATTATCAATCATCCTACGATTTCTTGCTATCTTCTCCTTCCCTACTCTCTTCGTCTACTCCCTCCTGCTTTCCTTTGAGGCCACACTGTCGTCCAGTTGGATCAAGCAACGACTTGGGCTAAGCGGCTAGACAGGCTGGTGATCCATCATGCTGCTCCACCATGTGGCGCCTTGCCCGATTTTCCCGATTTGATTTCAGTTCTGAGTTTGCTTACAAGTTGTTACGCATCAATTTTGTTTCGGCAAATAAGTGTAATCTTACACAAAGTAATTAGTCTGCGAAAGTTTGTAAGAAGTTTATATGTTGTAATCTGCCATTTAGTGAGTGGGACCAAAGCAGGGAGTCCAGTAATTGCCGTTTTATAAAACTAAAACATCTTCAGAAATGTCTCCTTGATGGAGGGGATGTGTTGCCAGACCCTTGCAAGGGGGCTCTTGGATCCCGAGGCCGATGTGCTTGAAGGACTCTTGGGCGTGGCCGGACTTCGAGTGCCTTGCCAAAGATAGGCATGGAGACTAACCGTCAACCCGGCAGGATTTTCACCCACTGTACGGCATGCCTTGCAACCATTATTACTCCTATCCTTGAGACACATTTTGGGGCGTTGCGGCGTTGCGACGATTGCAAGTCCGTGGTCATCAAAAGGCACCTCTAAGGATCAGCATTTTGATGATGTCAGAGTTCGGCCGCTTTTTTGGGTTCTGTCCATTTTTCCAGGCATTTCGCAATTACGGCCATATGACCCCCCCAAAAAAAGGCCGCATGGGTCCTATCCATACATATCCCATATAGTTGTGTTTGATACAATCATCATGTCATCCCATTTTATTAACGATAAATTCCCATTGCCACAATCCCTTCTTGCCGCCTCAAATCGCTTTGGCTCCAATCTCAACGTCCGAAGTCAAAATGCCACTTGGCTCCATTTGGTGCAGTGGTTCGTTCAACGGCTCCGTACCTTGAACAGACCTTGGCGCCTTTGGCGGCGCGTCCCCGAAGATGGTCCCCCCATAAGATTAGGCGCCGGGTTGGCGGTGGCCCCTCAAGAGCCAGTAGTAAACTTTTAGCAGGGATTCTCCAAACAAAAATTTGTGGAAAACTGGCGATTTCACCGTTGCTCAAGTCCCTATCGTTGCCCATAAAACAATCATAAAACAGAGTTGCTCCAAACACACGAGGTAAACATGGCGGGTAGATTGAGTAAATATAGAGGTAGAATGACTTATTTACGCCCTTTGTGCCTATCATTTACCTACAATCNTGCTCCAAACACACGAGGTAAACATGGCGGGTAGATTGAGTAAATATAGAGGTAGAATGACTTATTTACGCCCTTTGTGCCTATCATTTACCTACAATCAGTTGGAGCATTCCTGCTTAGCCCATGATATGTCCAGTTACCCATTGGATCCACATTTTAGCGTTTATATCCCTTGATACATGGTGGTTTACCATTATTAAAGATGCACCAAAACGATTCATCCCAAAACGCGCTAAGTCGGGCTCCTTGACTCCTAGTTGTCCATCGCCTGCGACGGAAGGCTCAGCGGTTGAAGCATGGGAAGGGGGACATGGGATGTAGATGTGCCGCGTAGGGCCCGCCACATATGACAGCTTGAGATTTGAATCATTTTGAATAATATTTGGAAAATGCGACAGGCATAGATTTGTTGATTCAAANGATGTGCCGCGTAGGGCCCGCCACATATGACAGCTTGAGATTTGAATCATTTTGAATAATATTTGGAAAATGCGACAGGCATAGATTTGTTGATTCAAAGTTTTGGGCATTTGGTATCCCTTTCATAGTTGATTGATTGAAGTCCAAAAAATGAGCCCCAAGCCAGTACTAGCCAAAGTGGTGTGTCTGAAACTGGGCTCTCTGGGGAAAAACAAATGCCGTTTTTTTATGTAGAAGATCATGATCGACCATCAAATTAGGGGTACATTTAGAGATGAACCCAAATGCAATCAACATTCAAGTCCATTTATTTCATGGCACGTTGCCCAAAGTTTCATTGGGGTGCCACAGCCAGCCGTTTGATGCCGTTTGTAGATCAACTCCCCCAACCCTGAGACATACACCATCTTGCAGCAATGAAGAGCTACTTCGAACCGTGAGAAATATCATGGCTACTATCATATGTGCACTCGACTACTTTAAAAGTGTGTTCCGATGTCATTTGTTCCATGTAGGACATATGTGCCAGCAACGACTGCAATAACATGTATCTGATGTATATATGTACAAGTATATGCATATCAAAAATAGATAATATATATATATATGTATTCATACAGATTGTGTACGATGTTGCTGTATTCGTAGTCTGTGCATGATAGTTGAATGGGTTGTTGGTTTTCCACACTTAGGCGACTATGTCAGGCGCAGTTTCATAAATGCTCTTTTTTGCAGGTCTCAGATAAGCTACGGCAACTGCAGCAACAGAGGTAGCCTTGGTATATACAGCCAAGATTTATGCAACAAAATGATCCCAAGCATAGATGATCATAGATGTAGGCATATGAAAATTAAAGGACCGGATAACCCCACAAGTCAACTCCTTCCAAGAAGCACCAAACAGATGTGAAAATGTGATGGTAAAGGCAGGAAAGAGAGAGGACATGGTGGAAGAAAGGTTGTGTTCAAGAACTTGTGTGTGAAAGTGCTGTGTGTGACAAAACTGTGTGTCAAAGAGTTGTGTGTGACAGAGTTGCGCGTGACAAGGTTGTGTGTGAAAGAGTTGTGTGTGAAAGTGTTGTGTGTGACCAGGTTGTGTGTCAAAGAGTTGTGTGTGACAAGCTTGTGTGTGAAAGAGTTCTGTGTGAAAGAGCTGTGTGTGACCAGGTTGTGTGTCA
>BGPT01002235.1:5250-24199 GCA_003297045.1 Symbiodinium sp. clade C Y103 | reverse complement strand
TGCCACACAAAACGAAGGCAGATGTCGCCAAGTGCCACGCCTGCCACGCAAAAGAGGCGCGGCGTCACAGGGCCCCAGCGGCGACCAAAGCCGCCACCAGAGCCAGCCCAGTGCCGTAANCGCAAAAGAGGCGCGGCGTCACAGGGCCCCAGCGGCGACCAAAGCCGCCACCAGAGCCAGCCCAGTGCCGTAAGTGCCACGCCTGCCACACAAAGTGAATGCAGATGTCAGCGAGTGCCACGCCTGCCACAGAAAACGAAGGCAAATGTCGCCAAGTGCCACGCCTGCCACACAAAACGAAAGCAGATCAGCGGCGACCAAAGCCGCCACCAGAGCCAGCCCAGTGCCGTAAGTGCCACGCCTGCCACACAAAGTGAAGGCAGATGTCACCGAGTGCCTCGCCTGCCACACAAAACGAAGGCAGATGGAGGGCGCCAGCGGCGACCAAAGCCGCCACCAGAGCCAGCCCAGGGCCGTAAGTGCCACGCCTGCCACACAAAGTGAAGGCAGATGTCAGCGAGTGCCACGCCTGCCACAGAAAACGAAGGCAGATGTCGCCAAGTGCCACGCCTGCCACACAAAAGAGGCGCGCGTCACAGGGCCCCAGCGGCGCCACCAGAGCCAGCCCAGTGCCGTAAGTGCCACGCCTGCCACACAAAGTGAAGGCAGATGTCACCGAGTGCCACGCCTGCCACACAAAACGAAGACANCAGTGCCGTAAGTGCCACGCCTGCCACACAAAGTGAAGGCAGATGTCACCGAGTGCCACGCCTGCCACACAAAACGAAGACAGATGTCGCCAAGTGCCAAGTGTGTGAGAGTTGTGTGTGTGACAATGTTGTATGTGTGAGAGTTGTGTGTGACAATGTTGTGTGTGTGAGAGTTGTGTGTGACAATGTTGTGTGTGTGTGAGAGTTGTGTGTNGACAATGTTGTATGTGTGAGAGTTGTGTGTGACAATGTTGTGTGTGTGAGAGTTGTGTGTGACAATGTTGTGTGTGTGTGAGAGTTGTGTGTGACAATGCTGTGTGTGTGTGTGAGAGTTGTGTGTGACAATGTTGTGTGTGTGTGTGTGAGAGTTGTGTGTGACAATGTTGTGTGTGTGTGAGAGTTGTGTGTGACAATGTTGTGTGTGTGTGAAAGTTGTGTGTGACAATGTTGTATGTGTGAAAGTTGTGTGTGACAATGTTGTATGTGTGAGAGGTGTGACGCGGACAATGTTGTGTGAGAGTTGTGTGTGACAATGTTGTGTGAGAGTTTTGTGTGACAATGTTGTGTGAGAGTTGTGTGTGACAATGTTGTATGTGTGAAAGTTGTGTGTGACAATGTTGTGTGTGTGAGAGTTGTGTGTGACAATGTTGTTTGTGTGTGTGTGAGAGGTGTGACGCGGACAATGTTGTGTGAGAGTTGTGTGTGACAATGTTGTGTGAGAGTTTTGTGTGACAATGTTGTGTGAGANGTGAGAGGTGTGACGCGGGAGGAGGCGGCGGCGGGCGGGCGGGCGGGCGGAAGGTGCAAAGCAAAAAACAAGAACCCCACACAATGTTGTGGGGAAAAATAGTACACTAACATGAGACGCATATAAGACTGTAACAGATGGTATAGATTGGTATAGGTATAGACTATCGTACAGGTACACGACGACCATGCAGCTGAGATAGCGCACTAGCCATGTTGGATCATCCCAGGTCCCCAAAATATCCAGCAGCTGGGGTCTTGTTTTTTTGAACCAAGGATACTATTGGAACAAAACCAAAAGCTCAAAATAAAACTTAGAGCTGGAATGAACTGGAGTCAATTTGATCATAGCCCACTGATTTTCGACGCTCATCGTTTTAATATGTTGTCTATCGTGATTGATTGTGCATAGATTTTGGATTGACATCATAGTTTCTGCACCCTTTAGCTCTGATGTCTTTGACCTTCCATTGAGCCCAGCGTCACTGGGGACGGCAATGTAGAACTCGGGCAGTCAACCCAAGGAAATCATGTTTTCGGTTTTAGGCAATTTTTTTTTGGACGTTTTGGGTTTTTCTGGATTCTGAATGTTTTTTGCGGACGTTTCGCAACTTCGGCCATATGGCCAAGAAATATTGGCCCTTTGGGTCCCCAGGTATCTAATTATCTCTGTGATGCTCCTGTGAATATTCCATTAAAACCCCTATCTTTATGTCAGAGAACTGCTCCGTTGGTTCTTGCCGCCTCTTCGGCTCCAACCTCAACGAGCCCGTAGTCAAAATGCCACTTGGATCGACTTGGTGCATCTGCTCAGGTGTCGTGGTTCAACGGCTCGGTGCCTTGAGCCGGCCCTGGCTCCTTTGGCGCTGGGCGCACGGTGGATTTTGAACCGAACCTGGCGCATCCCCGAAGATGGTTCTCCTTAGGGTTCTTTTTTCGCCTCTTCATGGGATTAGTGCCGGTTCGGCGGTGGCCCTTAAAGAGCCAGTAGTAAACTTCTAGCCAGGATTCTCCAAACAAAAATTTGTGGGAAAATGGCGCTTCAACTAGAAACAAATTGAATGAAATGCGGATAGTTGGGAATGAATCTACACTGCAATTCTGCAAAGCAAAATAATTAAGATATCCACCTGCAAGTATCTATGCATGTCCTATCCGAAACTGGCCGATTTGCACGTTTCCACAGAAAATTGTTAGATTACCAGAAAAGGTTGCTGGGCAAACCACGGATTTTTGCTGATGAAGAGCAGTTTTGGTAAAACCCTTATCTTTGTGGGTGGTAGTGGTAGTGGTAGTGGTAGTGGTAGTGGTAGTGGTAGTGGTAGTGGTAGTGGTAGTGGTGGTAGTAGTAGTAGTAGTTGTTGTTGTTGTAGTAGCAATAGTAATAATACCCGTAGTAGCACCAGCAGCAGCAGGAGGCACCACCAGCAGCAGCAGCAGGAGGAGGAATAGAAGTAGGAGCAGGAGTAGGAGTAGGAGGAGTAGTAGGAGGAGTAGTAGGAGGAGTAGGAGTAGGAGTAGGAGTAGAAGCAGGAGGAGGAGTAGTAGTAGTAGTAGTAGTAGTAATAGTAGCAGTAGCAGTAGCAGTAGCAGTAGCAGTAGCAGTAGTAGTAGTAGTAGTAGGAGGAATAGCCGAAGGAAGTTTAGAAGTCAAACTTCCGACAATATGGACAGATGTAAAAGCCAAGATGGGAAGAGCAACAGAAGAGAGAAGCTCAGAGAGGAGAAAGTCAGAAGAGAGAAGATGTCGTTCCTTTCGATCGCTTCTTCCCTACGGTCTGTCACTCCCTCCACTCACTCCGTTCGTGCCGCCTGTGGCGCGTGTACAAATATGTGAAACTAGTCATGTAAAAGAGAGTACAGATATGTCATGAATATTAGCCATACCCATAAGGTGAGATTGACAAAGTAGCAAAAATAACATCATAAAGGGGAAGAGGTTCCTTTCAGTTCCTTTCAGTTCCTTTGAATCTCACAGATAGAACATTCGATAGCCAGAGGCATAAATCGTGTCTGAGGGTTGATTGCATGTACACACACACGTATATATATATATATATACATGCATGCATCATTTTGTCCGAATCCCGAAACCAATACAACCTTGTTATATCGTTTTATGCAGTATATATAAATGAATCAATTGATTCATCTAGTCTGCACTTGGTTGTCTTGTGATATATATATATATATGTATATGTATAGATTCATTCGGAAAGGCACACGGTTGAGTTCCATCCCTTTGATGATGTTATCTTTGCTATATACTATGTCAACCTCACCATGTATATGTATAGGTATGGCTAATATTCAGAACATATCTGTTCATACTCTCAGTGGAAGCATTTTACACACACACACACATATATATATATATAAATACACTGTTGTATACAACAAAACTTGAAGTGTGTATATATATATATATATCTACATACCTTATTTATATAGGTACAGCTGCTTGACAATATGTTGATTCACCTGCTCCGGAATATTCTATCCGTGACGGAATACACCGGAATATTCCATATGTGGGATTTTACCTCTGGCAATCGATTTTGCAATATTCTATCTGCAAGAAGTACCGAATAAATCAACTACAGCTATAACCACAACTACAAATACAACCATTACAACTACATCTACAACTACACTGCACGGCACTACAACTACAATTACCACGGCAACTACAACTACGCTACAACTACAACTACAACCACAGCTACATCTACAAACAGCTTCGACTACAGCCACTGGATGGAGGGAGGATTGTCGTTACCGTTTCTCGTTTCGTTTGTCTCATGTGCTTCACTCCTTTCCATATCTTATTTTTGTTGAGTCACGCTTTTTGGATTTAGTCTTTATTATGAAGGGAAAAATGAGGAAACAAGAATGTTATGAATCCAAAAAACGTTTCCAAGGAAATAATATCATATAAGACTTATTAGTACACCAAAGAAGAAAGAAAAATATAGGAAAATAATATCAGACCAAAACGATTAATAAATTTCAGAAAATAGATTAGAAACCGCGCGTTCCATTCGCCTACACAGAAACACACGACGTGCCCCCCTGCTCCAAGCAACTGAAAGTGAAACGCAAGCTATCAGCTGGGCGTCATGCGGGCAATTCTTTCTTGCTTAGGTATGGAAGACATAGGTAAAAGAAAAACCAACGAGCTATGCCGCTGCCCAGCCTTCTTGTCAAAAAAGGATAGCGGGCACGTCAAAATCTCTTTGCGGTTCAACCAATCAATTTTCGTGGGTCAATCCTGCTCGTTCGTTTTGTCACTTGCGTCCAGAGTTGCGCCGCCGCTTTCTTGACCCACTGCTGGACCAAGCGGGCAAGGCTGGCCCAGGGCGGCACAGCGAATCCTGCGCGTTCCCGCGCTGCGGCGGAGCAGAGTCTTGCTAACATCGGCTGTAGCAAAAGTTAGTTTTGGCCACAAAATTTCTATATGGTTGGCCATCCATTGGCTGGTCGCTTTGAAGCCTTATCTTGGGTTTCGAAATTAAAATTTTGAGGGAGGCGTGTCGGGGCTGGCAGGCCTTTGCCACAAGTCCCAAGTTGAACCGGTGATATATATATATATACATATATATATATATATATGTGTGTGTGTGTGTGTTCGTGGTTTTGGTATATGTATTAGTATATGCATATGTATGTGTATATGTTCTTGGTTTGTTTTAGGTGTATGTATACGTATACGTATATGTATATGCATACGTATATGTACATGTATGTGTATGTGTACGTTATTAAACATGTACATGGAAAGGTTTTTGTGTTTGCACATGTCTATGTATGTGCTTAGGTGTTTGCATATGTATATGCAGATGCCATTGCACCTGCAAATGCGTATGGAAAGGCCTTCGCGAATGCATTTGGAAATGTGAAAATATTTGTTAGTGTAAGAAATGTGTCTAGTTCTATCTATTTATGCACGTATGTTTGAAAATATGTGCGTTGGTGTTTTTGTTGGCTTGGACATGTGCCAACAACGCAAAGAAACACATCTTCACATTCGCACAGTGCAGTTTGCCAAGACTGTCAGAGTCGCCATGTGAAATTATCAACGGCCGAGGTTGGAAGAAATTGGCTACGAAGATGTGGCGCCAGAGGTTTTGCAGGAGGGAACCCCACTGGGTTAGTACGAGAAGATGCATTCCACAAGCATCATCAAACATGTTTGAAATGAGCACTAGTGTTGCGCAACGTCTGCCAACTGCAGAAGTAGCAGGGGGTCAAGTTGTTTTCCAGCCACTTTTCGTCCCGATGTCCCGATTCGTCCCTAGTCGCCAACGTTTGTGCCAACATTTGTTTTTCAAGTCTCTCTTAGGCGTTCATTTCACCCTCTATATATATATATTGTCAACAGAACTCAGCAGAAGTATCCTAAGTTCAAAACAAACGATTCCATTTGCAATTTGTGGATGATTCGACGATGTTGGACGGAAGGAGTGTGCTGCACTGGTGGCTTGGCGCGTGTTTCAGATGTACGTACGTAGTTGCAACGATAGTGACTGACCTGCACCTGTGACACACTGGTGGGAGAGTCACTGAAACTGTTTGAGTTATGTCGTGACATGTCCCTGTGTCCTCTACTTCACCTTGACTAATGATTACTAATGTACATGGCAGGTTCACTTGGTCAACAGAGACATGGCAGTAGGCGGCCCGCGAGTTTGCATGGACAATGAAACGACATCCTGACAAAAAGGCTGCAATGTTCGTATCAGATGCAGTGATCCTTGGATCATGTTGTGAAAAATGGCAGGGTTGAATTGCAGTTTGCTGCGGAAACTTTCATGCAGGCATCACATCTTTGAACCCAACCTTCACGCTGCGTCCTTGGAAAGACAGTTTTTGGTGCACTGTTTGATGCTCGAAGATGCTACCCAGCAAGACTAACCACATCTAACCACATCCAACCGCTGCCGCCAAGGTTTGATGGAGTCTACCACTTTCTGGAAAACCTGAGGGCTTCTCATGGTTTTATCAATGATGAACGCGTTTGGCACCCCAACTACCGCATCGGTTGATGGTTCATGTCTATCATGGTGCAGGTTCTTGATGGACGGTGCAGAGTCTCATCCATGTTCGGTGTGTTTTCTGGGTTTTAAACTCGTCCCACCGGAAAAAAAATGGTTTTGAAAATCTTTACAAATGCTGCCTTTTTGACACATTGCTGCAAGCCTTCCATAGACACATGGAATGTCCGTTTGACAAAAGGCGTTTGGCAATTGACTTTTTACCTCATGAATTTTAATGGCAGGTGTTCATGCCTGAGATAAAAGGAGGATCTGACTCAGACGGTTGGGACTATCGGACTATCGTCTTGAACGCCGAGAGATACCGAGGTTGACTTGCGAAATGCGTTTCTCCGCTTCAGCACCGAGCAGGCTGAGCAGTGGCAGATAGTAGTGGCAAGGGTTTCATATGGTTTCGCCATGTTGACTAGAGAACACCAGGTAGTTCTTTGTTTTCGTTGCAAAGATTCCAAACGAGTTTTCTGTTCCAAAGGGCAGGTTCGAGGAAAGATGTTGGTGATGCATGTGATGCTTGGCCACTTGCCACATGGCTCCATTTAAGCGCCTCAGTTCTCGAAGAGCGGCTTCATTGAAGAAGACGATGGTAGTGCCTTGGCCGAAATCCATTGAGGGATGCTTGAGTTGTCAAATGTCGATGCATTCGCTGCGTCATGAGGTTCAAGCGCCCCTGAGGATGTTGATGAGGACGGGCAAAGTTTTCAAGGTTTCATTTGGTTGCTTTCCTCAGGGTTTTGACATGTTTTTACGCTTGAAAGGCACATTTCCATAAGATTCCTGGCAATAGGAGGCGAGAATCTCGGTTTTGAAGCTGTTCCACACCCTGCGCTGGCATGAGCCTCAAACCCATGCTATGCAGATGGCATCAGATGGCATGGTAAGATTCAGGAAGCTGATGACAGCGGAGTACAGACGCCGTCACATACTTTGAAGATGTTTGATTCATGATCCAATTGTAGATGTAAATACGATGTAAATACGATGTAAATGAAATGGTGAGGTCTCTACATGGTCCCCTCCATGTCCCTCCACATTCTTTGTTGATGTTGGCTGCATTCGTGGCACTATGACCTGAGAGCTGGATCCAGGTCAAGGATGCAGCAGAATGCAGCAGATATCCCGAGTTCATCACACAATTTTCATCCGAGGCTTGGTTACCAGATGGAGTTGTGGCAGGCCGTGACCGATGTGACTGTGATTCATGTGGGGTGGGGAAACATGTGCGGATCCTTTGAAGCGTGGGTTGTTTAAAGCGATTGGTATCATGTATCTTGGACGTCATGCTGTTCCGTAGCTGCCGGAAAGCCCACCAGTTGTCAAAGCTGGGAACCGGGGAGCCTGCACCAAGTGGAGTCAACTTGTCCAGTTGTGCAGGTGGTGGAAAAGATGGATAGCATCCGCATGGTGGGGAGCGCCACCTTATGCCAGGATACCACTGGTGCAAGGGGTCATTTAGCACTCTGCAGCTGGAGTAAGTCCATGAATCAGGAACCACGTGGAACCACCCAAAATCAGTTCAAATCCATCCAATTCCCGCAAGGTCGCTTACTCCTGGTAGTCATTTCTGGATTGCCACAGGTTTTGGCACACGTTTCCCATGCTTGTCACCGCAGGATGAATTTATGAGGGTCATGGCTGTTGTGACACTTGGCAGAAGAGTTGGCCTGCAGGGTTGGGAGGTGGCAAGTGAAAGGAAAATGATGTGATTTTTCGTTCAGTTTGTGTGGCTGGTGTCATTGCAATGAATACTACTGGCTTGAGCTTGAACATGAACATTTTGGAAAGCCTCTCAACGATGCCCAGGTAGGACCTGGTAGGACATTTGTAAACTTGCCCTAGGCATAAACAGGAGATCGAGAGCATCAAGACCATGCTCGGGCATGAGGAGAAACAGGCAGCAGCACAATGCCGCAGTAGTGCATCCGCTGCCTCCACATTAGTTTGCTGCCGTTGCAGGCACCGCCTCCGTCACCCCAAGGTTGGAAGGGCTGGCAGCTAGGAACAGACCTCGCACAGTCGCGGAAGTCGTCATCCCAAACCAGTTCCCTAGCTAAGATAGCCATGCGCAGCATCTTGCGCAGCATCTTGCGCAGCATCTTGCGCAGCATCTTGCGCAGCATCTTGCGCAGCTATGCCCTCTTCAGTGACATTCCATGACATTACAAGCTGCTACTGGCTATGGCCAGCGAAGCAGATCGTTCTAGCAGCTGCTCCAGGCCACAGCAAGACCATGAGCGATGGGCATGAGGCCTGCGAATGAAATCGAACGAAGTACATTGAGACAAGGGTGGCTGGACTCACTGCTCAGTCGGGCAATGTCAGGTGCAAAATGTTTGAGCCACATGGTTGTTCCAGCCTTGTGAGGCAACTGATGGGCATTGTCAGGTCACTACCAGGAGGTGCATTTCCGGAGTTGCAGGGATGACAGCATTCACATCCACGTCAGAAGGGTGGCTCCTTTTTGAAGTCTCCCGGGCCCCAAGCAGATACGACATCAAACTAGAAGAAACATGAAGAAACTATGTCAAGGATTCTATATTTGTTACCAATCCCTTATTCATATCAGATATCATACATTGCATCATTTTACATCATGTACGGAACATGATCTTTGATATCTTTGAATGTGTCAGTAGGTTGCCAAAGTTGCTAGAGTTGTAATCTCGCAGATAGATCTCTGTGGCCTCGCAACAGGCTGAAGCGTGTCTTCCATTACTTGGGGTACCCGATGGCAACGTCAAAGGCTTACTGTTGCATTTGATCAAGTTTGTCACAATGGTATACGATTTTGATGCTTTGTGCTTGGCATTTTTGATTGTTTTTGAAGCACCCCTGAAGCATCTTGAGGCACCCAATTCAACCCACATTGTTTATCCTGGTTCTTCAGCCAAGCGATTGGAGAAAGAAGCCACGTGCCGTGCTGCCCCAACTCTGTGCTGAGGCAAGAGCTGGTATCGATCTCCAAAGAGTTTGCACAGGGCTACTTCTCTCAGGACCCAGCCGCTCCAGCTTTGAGCCACAAGTCAATGGGTTCTGCTGAAGTTTTGCTAGGGCATTCGAGCACCGAAAATAATACCGAAAATGTGCTAATTTCATTTCTGATTTCATTTTGTTTCAGGTGATGAAGGAGGCTATGGAGATTGAACATGATTGAACCAGTTGATCAAATGCCCAGCCCGGCAGGATGTTTGGGGAGTGGCGCAGGTGCTACGCCGCCACCGGAAAAAGGCACCACGACCGCTTGATGTCGCGTGATCTCCGTGATCCACGTTTGCATTGAAAGATCTTTGGTAGACCTCTGCGCCTGCCAGGTGCGGCAAAAAGTGCGGAAGAACTTCGGTTCGAACCTTTGTTCAGTGGCATTGCCAGTGCATTGCAGAGCCAAATGACATGTTTTTATCATTTTTTATCCAGAAAGTACCCTCCACAAAGTCGAAATGTCGGTGATTTGTCTCGCACTGAAATTCGTAAGACCAGGCGTGACTACGACATGACCATTTTACCATCATCGCAGCATCATCAATTTGTCAAATCACTTTGGTGTTCTTGATTTCATGTTGCTTCCTTCAAAGCGTCATTGCGCTTGGATAAGGCTTTGCCAGCCTAGAGCTCCATCATTTGCAAGAAGCCTTCGAGACCATGGGCGCAAGGCCTGGTGCTGCAGCGGAAGGTGGGCAAAACATGGTTTTTTCTTCCTAGCCCAAAGTCGAAGAACTCCCTTCTCCCACACGACACCACGACGCCCAACTTTTAGACTCTTTGGACATTCCAAAGTGGTTCAACTCTTGATGCCATTTGATCAATTTTGATCGATTGAGTTGCCCTGTTCGAGATCGCTGCCAGGCCGCCCCATGGCAAACTGAAGGATGGTCGCGCGGGTTGTGTTGCAGTTTGGAGAGTTGCCAGGATGAAATGTTTTGCCTGGATGGCCATTACTAGCTATGACTGCCTATTGCAAGGATATTCACGTCCTGATCGGAGCATGTTGGGTCTTATGAAAGTAGGGGCAACTGATAATCAGATGATAATCAGATACAGCCACGAAGCGCATGAAGTCTGATGTGACGCCAGGGCAAGTTGTTGAGCAATGCTGTGCGGGAGCTATTTCCAGGACATGCAAACGGAAAAGATGCTGAAAGATGCTGAATCTTCTTTGCTATGCACGTTTTTTCCCCGCAACTTGCAAGTCACTGAGCATTTCACATCAAATCATGTCGACGTGAGTGTTGCATTTTGTGTCCAGGAGCTGAGAAAGATCAACAGGAACGAACTCGAGCACATTTGACCTTGAAACAGGTCACCAGATCACCTGGCAACTGCGATGAGCTCAACTTCCAGGACACTACGGATTCTGCGCATCCCTGCAACAATGAGCAGAATACAGATAGATGTGCCGATTTTGAGAGTCAGATAGTCTCAGATAGTCATTATAGAAGTGTAATTATTGGGATAGCTGAAGGAGCAGAATGCGGCAGAATGTGTACCTCTTAGTCATTATCACATCCAGTCGTTGAAAATCTTTGATCAATCCTCTTCTTTATTTTAGCTTTACCAGGCTTTGCCATCATACAAAGTCTGTTCACCTGACTATGGCATCGTGCTACCACGCATTCGTTAATGTCAGATATGCAGAACATGTCGCTGACGCATTTCTGAAGCTACGGTGCCAGGACTTCCTTCACATCGTGCGGCTTCGCCTCGACTGCGCTGCCGAAGCCAAGCTCAATGAGGCCCGGTGACCGGTGACGATTGTTCCGATGAATCCGAGAGAGTTGGCGATCGATTGGCGGATATTCAAACAAAATTGAATAAAATTGAAGGACTTGAAGGATGTGAAGGATGTGAAGGATGTGAAGGATGTGAAGGATGTGAAGGATGTGAAGGATGTGAAGGATGTGAAGGATGTGAAGTGTGCACAATCTTCTACATCATGAGAAATGAGAATGACAAGGCAACCCTCACCACAAGCGATTCAAGTGTTCAACATATTTGCGAGTCCTTTGCAAAATCAAACGTGAAGCAGCTGGCATTCACTCGTAGATGACTCGTAAACTCGAAAGGGGTGGAGCTCCTTTTGGACGCTCATGGCTTGCCCGTTGAAAATTTGACAAGGCACAAGGCAGTTGCAGGAGCCCACAGGTGCACACATACAGAATGTATCAGAATGATTCAGAATGTATACAGATCCTGACTATCCCATCATATCCTGACATTGTTCCAGTACGCTCTGGCCATGTTTCCTGCGTCAGGAATACCAAGCCTTGGAGTCCTTGAACTTTGTGCCAGAAGAGGTCACAGAGTTCAGATCTCAGCCCCTGATCTGGTCATTACTAGAACTATATAAGCATAAATCAACGCAGGATACCGCAGGTGATAGTCAGAGTCACATTGAGCCAAAAACGCTGAGGTTTCGAATCCTTTTCCACAAGATTGCGCGGGAAGAACAAGGCACCGGTGGGCACCGAGTCGCACTGGCACATGGAACCACGGATGGCCATGGATGGCCATGGGCAAGACCGGAATGGATCAAATTTGCAAAAATGATTCACCGGAAAAACGGATCATGAATTCATCATGAATTCATTTTGTCCAGAGGCCAGCCCTTTCTTGTGATCACATCCCTTCTGCACAAGGGATCCTTTGGGAAAGACAAAGCAGATGCATGCGCCACTGCAAGTTTCTTTTGAAATCAGGCGCAATTTTCTAATGGCTCTCCTTGCTTGGACTTTCTTAATGGAAGTTCGCCAAATCTGTTGCAACTGCAGCATGCTTGGACGAGTCCCACCGGATCATCCTGATGTTCCCGAAAAGTTCCCGAACAGGTTCGATCGCCACAGGTCTCTTCGCGAAGGCTGGGCAAGTCTTGCAGCTCGGGGCAGATGATGTGCCCGATGGTCGACCTTTCAAAGTTGCCCAAAACTTGTGACTCGATTGACTCGTTAATCTCTTCACCATTCTATACATTTCTATGCCATTCTCAATCCATTCTCTTCCTTGGGAAAAATGGGAATGCCCATTGGAAAATGGATTCAGCTGAAGGGTCCGACGGCCCTACAGTTTTTGGACGCCAGGTGTCCGCAATTCCAGTATTGAGTTTTGCAGCAGCCGGGGCCAAAGTTCGACCTGGCGATCAGTGATGTGCTTTGGAGTCAGTGGGAAAGCTGAATACCATTTTTGCCCAATATATTGTCGCATGGTGTGGACTGGTGCTGCACCTCTACCGATATTCGGTAAAGGTTGACCGGTTGACCCCCGAGGTGGAGGCAATGCTCACTGGGATTGCTGGGCAATGCACTGACTTGAAGCGAGAGGCTTTGCAGGACAGGAACTCCATTGAGGTGTTCTGCTTTTTCTCTGGTTTGATGATGTTAAGTGATGAGTGATGGTCGTGAACAAAAACGACTCCATTTCAGTCCAGGACATCTTAGAAGAAGTTGACAAGGAGAAGAAGGGTTCGCTTTACTTCTGGGAATTTCTGAGAGCAGTTCCTTTGACGCAGATGACACATGATGACACCCCTTTGCACAGTTCGGATCCGATTGACAGCCGGCCACTTGACTCGTCTTGACGCCTAAGGTTCGGCAACTCATGGAAACGTCTCTTAGCGCATTTATGCGCATTTGGCTCCGGGACGGGTTGCTTCCTTCATTCTTTGTCCAAAGGCTAGTTTTTATGCTGGGAGCCTGTTGGGAAGAGTCTGTGATGCACAGGCCTTCATTGATAGATAAACTGCGATACCATGCACGAAAGAACTGTCGCAGGTGGCCACGGGTATTTGCTAGTATGTGCCCAGGAATTGGAGTAGTATAAATGATAAAAACCGCTAGCAGATATCAGGAGATTTGAAGGATGCAGACATTCACCAATGCAATATTGAATATAATATAAATATACAGAGAGAGACAGAGGGAGAGAGAGAGAGAGAGTGAGAGGGAGAGAGAGAGAGAGAGAGAGACATATATATATATATATATATGTGGAATATACACTTTCTTTTCAACAAAATATGTGCGAAGCATGCTGCCAACCTGTCAGACGCCTTGTGCAATTTGCTGAACGGCGCTTTCTATGCATTTCCAAGGAATTGGAGCAATATCAATGACGAAGCACAAAAGTTGGTGTTCGCGTCGTGGGCCGCGCTTCTTAGCAGCACAAGTCTGGTGCGGTCACAGTTGAGTTGATGGCAACAGATTCCGAACCTGGTACCACTAGTGGTATACTGTATACTAATATAGTCAGTGGCAAAAATCTGCAAAATCTGTGATTTGATGTGATGTGTGGGTTGTGTGTGTGTGGCATTTTGTGTAAGATTTTGGCAGTTTCTTCGAATCTCAGGACAGAAGCAGATGCGCTGTACAATGCGCGGCTGGCAGAATTTACCANTGTGTGTGTGTGGCATTTTGTGTAAGATTTTGGCAGTTTCTTCGAATCTCAGGACAGAAGCAGATGCGCTGTACAATGCGCGGCTGGCAGAATTTACCAGGCAGCTTGCACACTTTGCACATCCGTTGGTTATCCGTTGATTTTTTGATCATTTGCTGATGTTTGCGGGATCCTTTTTCTCAGGCGAATGGAGGACTAGTGGCTAGCAGCTTGCAGCCGAGTTTGCGGTTCGGGCAAGTCACTCCGGATCGTCCGGATCATATCTGACACCTGATTTGAATATGATATGTATGATCAGTATATCTATATATATATATATCAGTTCAGTGTTTATATCATTGATACATCGGGCAACCATGTAACATCATGTAACCCTTGAAAAGTCCAATTGGCGACCTTTGCAACTACCTGTCAGTACTAAATATAATGCAAAAATGTGGTACTGTATCGGCTTAAAACNAACATCATGTAACCCTTGAAAAGTCCAATTGGCGACCTTTGCAACTACCTGTCAGTACTAAATATAATGCAAAAATGTGGTACTGTATCGGCTTAAAACCGGCCATGTTCCCAACATTTTTTCTAGTGGTTTTGCAAAGGCCCCCTTTTTTGGATTTCTCTCCATTTCGGGACCCTATGGGACCCTGCAACTTGCAAGTGCCATCAAGAGACTCTCCGAGGCCTTTCACCGGTGAAGCCGGGGCCAGCTGCTGATTTTGGTTCGGCTCAAAGCCATCTCTGGTCCGGCGGAGTCTGACCATTTTACATTTGCCCTACGTGGAGAGCATCTTAGCCTTTTTTAGACAATTTTTTTGCTCTGTCCTGCCGAAAAACCTGGGTTAACGACATCGTTTTGCAACGTGCGAAGCGTGTGAACTTGGCGTTTTGGATGTTTTGGATCCCATGCCACCTGTGCCACAATATGGCGTTGATGCAGATGCTCTCCGTGTGCCGGTGCATTTCTAGCATCTCTTGCAAAAGCAAAGATGAACCTAAGATGGACGCATAAGTCACAATCCCAGCGCCCAAAGAGTGGACAGTGCTCTGATCTCGGCTGTGCTGTTCCTGGCGGAAAAATGACCTGCGGCTCTGGAGGTTTGACATGGGGTTTGAACGNAACATCATGTAACCCTTGAAAAGTCCAATTGGCGACCTTTGCAACTACCTGTCAGTACTAAATATAATGCAAAAATGTGGTACTGTATCGGCTTAAAACTGGCCATGTTCCCAACATTTCCTCTAGTGGTTTTGCAAAGGCCCCCTTTTTTGGATTTCTCTCCATTTCGGGACCCTATGGACCCTGCAACTTGCAAGTGCCGTCAAGAGACTCTCCGAGGCCTTTCACCGGTGAAGCCGGGGCCAGCTGCCACTGATTTTGGTTCGGCTCAAAGCCATCTCTGCTGGGCGTATCGGAGTCTGACCATTTTACATTTACGTGGAGAGCATCTTAGCCTTTTTTAGACCATTTTTTGCTCTGTCCTGCCGAAAAACCTGGGTTAGCGACATCGTTTTGCAACGTGCGAAGCTTGTGAACTTGGCGTTTTGGATGTTTTGGATCCCATGCCACCTGTGCCACAATATGGCGTTGATGCAGGTGCTCTCCGTGTGCCGGTGCATTTCTAGCATCTCTTGCAAAAGCAAAGATGAACCTAAGATGGACGCATAAGTCACAAGCCCAGCGCCCAAAGAGTGGACAGTGCTCTGATCTCGGCTGTGCTGTTCCTGGCGGAAAAATGACCTGCGGCTCTGGAGGTTTGACATGGGGTTTGAACGNCCCAGCGCCCAAAGAGTGGACAGTGCTCTGATCTCGGCTGTGCTGTTCCTGGCGGAAAAATGACCTGCGGCTCTGGAGGTTTGACATGGGGTTTGAACGGTTTGACATGTGTGCTGACTCGATGACATGCCACGACCACGCAACTTCTGCGTCGTTGACTTCTGCTTATTCTGCTTGTGCCACACAGATCATGGTGATGAAATGTGATGAATAGACTTGGAGCATCTGCATTTTGAAGCTTCAGATTCGTACAGCATCTTGCAGCTATCGTTTCATCATATCAAACCTCCCTGGCGGACTGCCCCAGAATCAGAGGCTCGGGTGTGAACTCCACAGTGTTGTCCGCAGTTTTCTCCAATCCGTTCTCAATGCTCTCCAGGTGCCATGGGAGTCGAAACTAAGCAGCTGAAGCAACCAGCTGAAAAGCAAAGCTCCGAGGTCGAAAAGAGGACCCGATTGGACCCAGATGGACCGATTCGATCTGCGTGGAGCCAGTGGCGTCAAGTTTTGGTTTCATGACTTTTCCAACAGACAATTCAAACAGACCCTACACCAACCCTAAATATCCCTGCAAGCATCTGCAAGCCTTAAATAAACCCGAACCCAATTGGTAACCCAACCGTAAGTAAATCCTAAACCAGCCCAATGCTAACATCCAATGAAACTATTTGCACCCAATACGGTTGTGCCTCAGCATAGATTCTACATCTTCACAAGGTGCATGTTGTACACACCCTGAGTACCGTATTCANCATCCAATGAAACTATTTGCACCCAATACGGTTGTGCCTCAGCATAGATTCTACATCTTCACAAGGTGCATGTTGTACACACCCTGAGTACCGTATTCATCCGCATTCAGCTTACAGCCATTTTACGGCCATCTTACAGCCCATATCTACATGTGAGAATAGGTATTGTGCAAATGCTGGCTCCAAGTGGAAGGATTGAACGTAGCGAAACCACCATTGCAGCTCAGCTTCAGCTGTGCAAGGATTGGCCTGACGGCGTCACCGGCGATGCCAGAGCCCCATACAGAGCTTTCCGTCCCCGCCCATGGAATCTCTAAATACTTCTCTAAATGGTGGAAGATGATCAACAGCCGGTAGAAATGATTGAGAGAATTCTGTTGATCATGGCCGACTTGTAACATATCCATGTCCGAATGACTTTTGCGCCATGCTTTGCTTGTGTCTTGCTCTCTCACAGGTTGATNATCATGGCCGACTTGTAACATATCCATGTCCGAATGACTTTTGCGCCATGCTTTGCTTGTGTCTTGCTCTCTCACAGGTTGATTTCAGCCCAGATTTGTTCATTTGCATGACGTAGGTAAATTGCCCATGTGTTTGGCATACCAGTAGGTTCTTTCGACTTTTACTGCAGTACGGCGTTTCAGCTGGTATCAATTTCTGAGGCATATAGTAGTGCATATACTATGACATGTTTGAGTGAATTAATTTTATAAAGAGACATCAGAGGGTTGCAGAAAGATGTTGTGCACTGCAAAGTGTACATTAACCAGCGCGTTGGTGTAGTGTGCATGTGCGCTGATATGGTTACACATGCGCATACGGCATACGCAAACACTATAGCATGTGACAACCTTAGGTGTATGTTGTACAGATATGCCCACTTCAGAGAGACTTCCCGTAGCCCCATGCATCAGTGAGCAATGGAGNCATCCAATGAAACTATTTGCACCCAATACGGTTGTGCCTCAGCATAGATTCTACATCTTCACAAGGTGCATGTTGTACACACCCTGAGTACCGTATTCAGCTTACAGCCATTTTACGGCCATCTTACAGCCCATATCTACATGTGAGAATAGGTATTGTGCAAATGCTGGCTCCAAGTGGAAGGATCGAACGTAGCGAAAGAATGCGAAAGATCTTCTTATTCACTTTCATCGACCCTTTTAATGTAGGAACACTGTTGGGGACCGAATCTATTGCCCCACCCCACCCCACCCCCAGCGTAGCATCACGTATGTGTGGAAGTGCAAGAAGAACGTGCAGTAGCGTAGCATCACGTATGTGTGGAAGTGCAAGAAGAACGTGCAGTAGCGTAGCATCACGTATGTGTGGACGTGCAAGATGCACGTGCAGTGGCGTAGCATCACGTATGTGTGGAAGTTCAAGAAGAACGTGCAGTAGCGTAGCATCACGTATGTGTGGAAGTGCAATACGCTTTTTGCTGGACGGTAAAAATTCCGTCAGCATAAAACTACGCTGCACCTTGCTTGCTGTCGCTGTGAGACAACGCCTTCGTCCTTCGTCTAGTATCTATAGTACCCCAGTGAATTTCACGGTTGGTTTACTCTCAGAAACCCATGGAAAGGAGATGAAAGCAGCGGTGCTCAGGAGCAAAGCAAAAAGGAAACGCGATCGACAGATCTTCCTGGCCATTTGTTGCCAAGTACCTGGAGAAGCCATGGTGTGCAGCTCAGGGGCGACACTGCCTACGTCAGTTGTCCGCAGGATCAAGACTCACAGAAAATCCGAAGCAAATCCTTCCATATTGGAGCTGAAACAAAGCTTGCAAGCAAGGTTCCCTATTGCAGATTCTAGACATGTTATGCATGTTTAAGTATGTTTAAGTTAGATCTTCATTGAGTTTCGCAGAGTTCAAGGGCACACCTTCTGGTGATAAATTGGGACGGCACCGTCGCACAAAAGTCAGTGCTGTCCAGGCATCGAGCACTGGGATCTGCGTGCACGAAAAGGCCAGGACTTCAGCCCTGCGAAGAAACTGCGAAGGGCAATAGCAGCAGCAGGAGTTTAGAGTCAAGAGTATGAGTCCGTGAGCCTAGACATAAAGTTTGGAGGATGATATTAATTATTGGGATATGTAGTCATGTAGCTGTTTTAGTGTCATAGAGTCAACTGATGCCGATGTCAACCGGTCCTTCGGTCCGTTGCCAGGAAATCCTTCGGGACGTTCTGAATGTTTGGGCTCGTGGCGTGCTGCAAGGCCGCTCCTTGCCATCCGAGGCACCATGGGATGATTGTAAGGACCTTGCCGTGGGGAACTAAGTAACTATACGTACGTACGTACGTACGTACGTACGTACGTACGTACGTACGTACCTACATACATACATACATACATACATACATACATACATACATACATACATACNCGTACGTACGTACGTACGTACGTACGTACGTACGTACCTACATACATACATACATACATACATACATACATACATACATACATACATACATACATACATACTGCGAATGGGGTCTAGGTGGGAGCACAGTTCCACATAG
>BGPT01002234.1:88304-100605 GCA_003297045.1 Symbiodinium sp. clade C Y103 | reverse complement strand
GTGAAATGGGAAACACCTGCATGTGGCAAGTGAAAAGTGCTTAGAATAGCCGCCGTGCATTTGATGATGATTGCAAGTGACTTTTGGTCTTTGAGAAAAGACACTTCGGTAGTCCAGAGCTTGTCTGCAGGTTGCCACTCATTATACTCNCGCCGTGCATTTGATGATGATTGCAAGTGACTTTTGGTCTTTGAGAAAAGACACTTCGGTAGTCCAGAGCTTGTCTGCAGGTTGCCACTCATTATACTCGATCCTTTTTGTCCACGTTCGAAACATTTTCGCAATCTTCTAGCCAACAAGCTTCAAATCATCGAAATTATGTTTCTATTTGCGGATGTATTTTGTCGAATGAACTACTTCCATTCAGACCGTGCATAGAAAACCTACGCAGACTATACCTNGCAGACTATACCTGTTCTGGTCTATGAATCAATGTGGGTCCCCACCCACCTAAGGATTACCACAGTGACAGCAGCAATTCGTACTTGCACTTGTTTAACGATCCTATTTTTCTACCTTAAGGGGAATGCCGCTGCGCACGACCCTGAATTTGAATGATATTTGAAATATCTAGATATCCCTGTCGGTCCAGGTCCTCGCTAAACTAGCCCTTTGCTAACAGCCTTGTTAAACCAGGCCTTTAGGACTGAGGGTTTCTATATGCGATTACTTTTGAGGTCGTATTTTTGTACGACTTAGCCGAGCAAGGTTCCACCCCCAAAGATATCCCATGATTGAAAAATCGACGATGCACCTTCNNNNGCACCTTCCAGATTTGAGGAAAAAAGATACCGTGAAAAAACCGTGAAAAGGCCGTGAAAAACCAGTGAAAACCCCGTGAGAAGGCCGTGAAAAACCGGCGAAATCAGGTTTGTGAGGTTTGTGCAAAAAAAGAGAAAGACACTGTTTTTGTAAACAAATTTTCTCATGAGTGCTCTCGCTGTATGTGACTTCTGCTGGTCTTACGGTGCGGAATTTTCGAATCTTTTGAAGGTATGAGTTTTTTTGGGCCTTTAGTCATGTAGGTCCTTTAATCGAACGGCCGCGTTAAACTTGTCCTTTGGACTGCCTGGGTATGATAAATATATCTGATATATCTAGATTCTAATGCTCATGGGATGAGCTGGAAAATGCATGGCTTTGTCTTGACAATTTCATTGGTGAATCATGTCTTTTCTGGAGAGTTTCTCTAACATTTTTTCTCACTGGTGCTTAGTAGGGAATGTGGGAATGGGATGATTATTAATGGTTATTATAGATCATTCCCTCATTCCCTGCTAAGCACCAGTAAGTTTTTTAATGATCCAAAAATGAGGTGGAAATGGATAACCCCCAAATCCAATGCTTCATGTTTTTTCATGTTCTTTTTCCCTATTCAATGGCGATAATTGGGGGTATACACTGTTCTCAGACACGCCCATATGGTCAAAATTGAGTATCCCAATTTTTATTGGATGGTTATATAATACGACATATAGACTTAAATCTGTGGTGTTCGAGGTCTGGAAAGAAATTGATCCATAAGCATATGAGCCATGAACAAAATACCCTGATTGATATGTCGAGTCAATATTGGGAGATATACTACAAATTTGATGATTGGGGGTGCCACAATTTTAGGAAACCTCCATATTATGGAACTATCATATGGGGATGAGTCAAACGCTATTATTACCATTTGTTACCCATAGTTGGGGAATTCACCATTCATTCACTGGCTATTTAGGGTACCTAGGATACCAGGGTTTTGACCCAGAACCATAAGGAATATATGTGGGGTTCTTGGGGTGGGGGTAACCAAAAAAGGATGGTTTATAGTGCAAATTCATCAAAAAAAATGGATGATTGGGGGTACCCCAAGTCTAGGAAACCCCCATAGGGAACCATCACACGCCACACACACACACATTTGCAAGTTATGCATATTGATTTATATATATATATAATTATATATGTATGTATATTATATATGCGCACATAGTAGCCCTGGAGTAATAGATAGAATATGGACATGTCCAAGAAATATTCCTACAATTGGAAATCTGTTTGAAATTTGAATATTCTGTCTATTTCAGGATGATATTCATATATATATATACACACAGTATAATCACTTTATGCAAATATATGGAATGTATGTAATATCTACATAGGTACATACTATCATACTATCATACATAGAAGTGTGACATGTGGATGTGCATATATGTATATACATATGTACAAGTATACGATATATATATATATATAGAGACAGAATATGGCATATAGTTTATACACACAAACATGGAATATCTACGGGGATATTTCACGGAGCTTGCAATAGGGTACGTAGTGGGGATCTGATGGAATGTAACCACTTGGCACCCACCTTTGAGATAAATGGGGGGAGTCATCCCAACTAAACCTGGGTGAAACTATGCCAACGGCAAAAACAGAAGGCTTTAAAAGCAAAGAGTTTCTGGTCTATTGACCAGTGGGGGGTGCAACCCAAACATGTTTATTGGAATGGGTCGCAGTTTGCAACATGACCCAGCTATTCCCAACGGACGGACTGGCAAACATTTCAAGCTAGGCTAGGCTTACGAGGCTTTCTTGGGAGGTATACGCAGCCCGAGTTCTGGGTTTTGGAATCTGAATGGTTGTAACCCAAAGGTTTCATATGTAAGCACATAATACATATTAGCTTATACATGTGTACATGTATATACAGAGATACATGCGCATAGAACGTATAGATGTGTACATATATATATATATACAATACAGACATTGTTTGATATTGTTTGAAGGGTCCCCAATTCCCCCTCTTCCCATTAAGGATGCATCACATAATGCGTTGTTGGCGCATGTGTGATAAAATTGGGTAGCCCAGATGAGATGGTTTGCTCAGCTATCAAAGATACCAATTAGTGTATGTTCAACTGTCCTATCATAATCACATATAATCACACAATAGATATTATATTCCATGCAACATGTCAGATCAAATCGATTCAAAGTTGTCAAAATGAGTCCACCACAAACTGATAAACATAGATTTTTAGATACATTATACAGATAAACCATGGGTTTCCAACATTTTTAAAAAAACATGTTTCCATGGGTTTCCACAAATCAACAAAATACTCCCTGCATTCCCAAGGAGCTCTTGGCTCTCGAAGACAAGGAGCAATCCAAGGCCAGTGATGTTGCGTAGCTGGTTAACATTCAACATTGCTATCCGTGTTGCATAGGTTCCATAACAACAGATTGGCCCAACAACATGGAAGTGAAATGAAGTTTTTCATACACACGCAAGGTACACGACGAATGAGCATAGCTAGTAGATGGTAGTAGCTAGTTTTTTTGTATGTAATGTAGGTTTGCACGTGCGGAGGTTTCATTGATAGGATGATAAAGGGGATTTCAGCCTTTGAAGTTGCCAAGCAGGTATTTGTTTAACGGTTCAGGAACCGCACAGCATCAATCCGTTCAAAGTGCAAAAACGGGAAGTGGCAGGTCCAAGAACTTGAATATATGTTTGATCCCCATATCTGATTTGAGTTGATATGGTGTGGCCTATAAAATAATGGATTGTTTGGTGTATGCCTCATTTCAAAATATATAAAACCTGCAATCTAAGTGATGCTTGAAATGACTCTAGATGTGGACCTAAAACAAATGGCACCCCATTTGGGGATGGTTTATACAACCTATTTCTGGTAAAACTGGGGATGGTCTCTTGGGTTTACCAGATTCCTATGGATTTTACTTCGGAGATTTCGCCAACTGGGTGAACTCGCCATGGACTTTTTCCCAGGGCAAAAAGGGTGGGCAAGTCGGGCAAGTGGCCCTCGAGCCGACCACCGGCACAAAGGCGGGGGTTCAGGAACGTACGAAAAACTTGGTTGATGAAGGGGGGTGCTGCAATTCATGCTTGTGTATGTCATGTATATGTATATGTATATATATATATTTAATTATATATATATATATATTATTTTATAATAGATAATGATACACAACACTATGTATATATATATATGCATATACATCATCACTTGGAAGCTTGCGAATCGTCTTGGAAACCAGTTGGTTTGCAGCCTGGTCTTGGGATACCCATGCCGCCAATGCACAACTTTGGTTCTCTCAGGAGCGCCGAAAGAGACAAAGACAGAGAAAGAAAGAGGCTGCCTGGAGCTTAGGTCAAAACATAGTTATGTTTGCTGCTTCCGTGATTTTGATACATATAGAAGTCATATACACACATGATGTGGTTGCCAAAGATGGACTCCTAAGATCCCAGGATTCAGATTGCAAGGATTGGTTGCAGAGTGTGAAGCTATGAGTTGACCTAACTTTGAGGGTTGCCCCCTTGGTTTTGAGGTGGATGGGACGAAATAATTGGTGGGGGTCAGAACGGGATTTTTTCAAGCCGCCTAGAATTTACCATTCAATTTGAGATCCCCAGTTGATTTTTTTAGAAGTAGAGATTCCATCTATCTTAGAGGGTCCGGGGATCGCAAGAAAAGAGACTGGAAAAAAAGGACTGCAAGAAACGTATACCGTATACGCGATTTCCAGGCAAAGTGGTATCACGAACGGGGCGGCCATTTAAGGAAAGTTGCATAATATGGGACTTACAAAAATTCATGGTTTAATACTGGAAACAACAAAAACAACATTGTGGGACCATGTTTCTACACTTTGTGCGACCCCTTTTTGATCCATGTGTGATGGCTAAAATGAACCAAGTGCTCAAATCCTCTGCTTTCCTTTGTATGTAAATAGTGTTTCCTCAGATAATCCATTGATTCATCGTTCATCACAATGTTCCCTAGTAAGATTGCCATTTGGGTGGTATACCCTATTTTAAGAGACACCTAAATACCTCATTATCTTTAGTTAGATCTCCACTATTTTTTGATTGAATCCTGATTCTGTCTGATTAATCCTCATTGCTTTGCCAGGTAAGGCCTATTTATATAACCCCATGTTTATCCATGTTTATCCCGTGTTTATCCCATGTTTATCTCATGTTTAACCACTTTGAATTGTTTCTTGATTTATTGATTCAATATCCATTCTTGGCGCCAAGGCCAAAGAAGCCTCGGCGGAGCTCCATGCTGCAGAAAATGGTGGGGAGGAGGCAGAGATGATCCATCAGATGGGTCGGACAATTTTGGGGAAACTTCCCAAATCCAATGATTTTTGTGATCAGTGCATCATATATGTATATGTAATAATATGTATTATGCTGTATATACATATGTGTATAACTTAGAACGAATCGAAATGTCACAAACCAAGCTAGCAATGCGCTGTAAGCAACAATATGGGTGTTCAACAAAGCAACATGGGACCCCCCCAGCAGTGTATGAACTGGACATCTCTATAGAAGTAAACCGCCCAGCTTTGAGGGTCGTGAAGCTTGACTCATACTCA
Organism: Symbiodinium sp. clade C Y103; assembly: GCA_003297045.1. Taxonomy (NCBI): domain Eukaryota; class Dinophyceae; order Suessiales; family Symbiodiniaceae; genus Cladocopium; species Cladocopium sp. clade C. The sequence goes on along the minus strand of BGPT01002234.1, from coordinate 95,178 downwards.
AGTCGATACATTTGATTGATGAGTCGAAGAACGGGTTTTGAGCGGCCCTAAACACCTCGAAAGATTAATGAAGGTGATTTCAGAAGTGAAGATTATAGGCCAACATGTATCAGTTGTATATAAGTCATACATCAACATCAATGCTTTTGTTGTGTTTTCTCTCTGTCTCTCTCAACACGGCTGGGTCTCTGACGAACGCCATGGACAGGGCATGGACGACATTGACATGGAGTTTAAGCAGCGTGTTTTGGAGCATCTCCGGATTCGCGCGGAAGAGGCTGGAACAGAACAGATGTTGCATCAGTTGTCAGAGTAATTCACATACATGTTGACTCAAACTTTTTGAAAGAAGGCATTGGGATTGACACGCAGCCTCACAAGAATATTTGAAATGGGTGACTTGTCATTTGAATCCTGGATTCTTTCAAAGCATTCCTCAAGTTTGAGATGGTTTCCCTGCCGGTATCTGCCGATTTGAGGCAAAGAAGAGTGGTGGACAGCCGCAAACAGATCGCGGCAATGCCATCCTCAAGGCCTGCATCTTTCAGTGTATTTGCAGGCACAAGTAGTAAGCAGACCCACCAGATCCATCAAATGTATGCGGGACATAGTTGATAAAATGATGGTTGATGAAGGTTGATTGGTTGGGACGTCTCTCCTTTGTAATGTAATATGAGCTCACAGTTTTCTTGATGGTCGTCAAGCGTGGTACGTTTGTACAGTGATGACTTCCGCACTCACTACTAGGATAGTCCGTGTTGGTAGTACCTGGGTCGGACCATGGTGTCAACATGTTTCACCTGCCAAAGGGCTAACTTTGGAATACTCTAGAGGGATAACTTGAAGTGGAAGGGGCCCAATTTGAAGCCGATTACTATCAAAAAAGGACTGGAAGTATTCCCGTCTTTGAGAGTCTTCACATATTTCTAACTGAATTGGTTCAAGGATGAAGGCCAAAATTGCGTGCGGGAAAGCCTCAAATCTGATAGTTGATTCTTATCAAAAAACATGGCTTCTGATGTTTCCTGTAAACGAACCCATTGAATATTCCCATGGCTTTGATGATTCTGGATGGCCAAGCATCACCCACCCGCTCAGGCGCTGTGTACGAAGTTAAAGGCTGGTTCCGAGCACTTTGGAAGTTGGATTTTACCAGTAATCTAGTCTGGAGTCTTTCTTACTCCACGTCTTTAATAAATCATATTCAGAGAATGTTTTCTTTTTCATTTCATGAACAAGTTGGATAAGATAAACTGAGATTATGTGGGAATACACTCCCAAGAAAGTGGGTGTCTATAGGCCTTGGTCGTGCATATGTATATACAGTTGTATATGTTTTGTATATACATGATCATAACTGTAGAGCTATACGAAAGTAAATCCACATGTAAATCTATATGATATATATATATACATATACATATATATGATCATATATTGATTCATAGATGACATGTACATCTATAGATATATACATATAATTTACATAATATATATAATTTACATAATATATATATATAGATGTATATCATAATAAATGATATATGTAAATAAATAAATATAAATATATGTCTACAGACAGAGGATAGCTAGGTCAGTGACCCTGTTACCTGTGAGGCGCAACTGGAGTCTGTAGATGACGACCGCACAGAGCTCAGCACAGCGGCGCTGAGGGCCTTGCGCGGCAATTCCAAGCGTAGCTGAGAAAAAAACAACAAGAGGTTTCACGCGATTTCTTGGGGTAGAATAGGACTTAATGTATTTTAATGGGATTTAGTGGGACTTAAGGATGGTTTTATGGGATTTTATGGGGTTTAATGAGATTTCATGGGGTTTTCATGAGATTCAACAATCAACAATGCCTCCGGCAATCAAACATGGCAACTGGAAATCCACTGCAAATGGAGGTTTTAATCGGAAAATCAATTGTACATGTGGGATTTTCCATTGCCATGTTCAATTACTAGACGGTAGGTGGTATAACCCTTAGAAATGGTGGTTAATGGGATGTTTACCACATATGTACCCTCTGGTCATTCAACATATTGCCGTCAGAATTGAACCATTCAACCATTCGATTTGAATTAGGATATGAAACATAAATTTATATAATGGGATATATTATGATATATTTGAATATTGTGGGGATAGATTGGAGATTTTTGATGGGATATACCATTTGGTTACAACCGACAGTTTGCGAACTGGACAATCACTATGTGAAAAACGCGAAATCATGGAGCCTGTGTTGATTTCACCAAGCCGTGTTCATCCAGAACTGCCATAGCTGTTTCAAATTACCAGAGCCATTGCACATACCCTTGTTGATTGGCCGAAAAAAGGGGGTTATACTATGTGGTTTATTGGGGTTTATAAAAACCAATAGGATGACAATGGGGTGTTTTACACATGGGGATATCATGTCAATGGCGATATTATGACAACGATGAATTGTGGGTAATGTGGGTTGCACAATGCCATAAACGCTGGCCAACTATCACCCATTTGGGGTATGGTAAATGATGCCAAGAACGCGTATTCGCACCAATAAGCCACAAATCAGGAATTGTTTGTTGTTTTGGATACCATATTATGTCCCAAAAACTGGTTACACCTGGAATCTAATCGTTTCGAAAATCACGTTCCTCATTGAAATTGAAATGATGCTGCACCGCCTTTGAGACAAACTCATGGTCACCAGGATATCATGAATCTCGATGCCATGTCCATATCCAGCGCACCTCACTGATAGGCCCCGAATCTGGGGGCAAGTCTTTCTGCGCCTTGGCGAATTCCAGTTCTCGGGCTATCTGTTGATGAAAGCTGGCTGTAACATGAAATAGCGAATGAGTGCCGTAGTAGGCATATGTCATGAGGATATCTGCAGAACTGTCAAGGTCGTTCACTCATGTTCAATCATATTTTTGCTAAATTGTCTTGATATTTGGGATACTGATCCTGAATGACTCACATTTTTTGGACGACCGGATATGTCATCCAATCACCAGACCATCCCGGTGCCCGGCTAGTGATTTCACTGGTTGGAGAGGAGTGTGAAAGGCGGAATGCCCCAGGTCTTGCCACCTGTGATGTCACTAAGGATGTCAACCATTCCCATTCCCAGTGCGCCTCGTCTGGGTTCTCCGTCGTCTGTCAAAGCATGGACGTGTCAAAGCTTCATAGCAATGGACTCAGAGTCCCAAAAGAAGCCTCTTCCGAAGATGTTTGGCCAATTTTTTCTAGGACAGTTCATTGTCCATTCCTATTTGCTGAAAAAGTGCTTATGAACTAAGTTGGCTATATCTACCGCAAACTATACTTCTGTCAGATGTTTTTAGGTTAAAGCCGCAAGTCAGTCTGTTTTACAGCACGAGACTACTGGAGGAGAATGAAGCTATGGCAAGGTAGACAGCTTATGACGAAGCCTCGAAAAGGGCGATGAGAAGCTTGCTGCAGGAAACGAACCTTCATCAGCTTAGTGTTTTTGTTCTCTTTGTATATATATATATATACTGGTTGAGCAGATCTCTCAATTTTAGATGTCTGAACATTTGTGGATCTAGGAAAGGAGTTTACAAAAGACTTGCGTGTGTTTTTTTCTCCATCTCAGCCACATCAACAGGGAGCCTTTAGCAAAGAAACAACCATCGCTGAAAAAAATGAAGAACATTGAAAAACCAGTGTTCACCTATCAAGTAGACATGAATAGATTCAGATGTCCCATGTCACCATATGCCACCATGGGTTCAACCATATGCCTCCGCATCAACACAAACTACGATTGAGATCGGAAACGCAGCCAGCCCCTCTCCAACTTGCTGTCGCTGGATTCATGACAGATCTCCATGGTCAGACCAGCTCGGTTTCAGCCTGGTATTTTTTCTATCCATGAGTGGAGTTTGTTGCTAATTTGAGGATGCTGGATGGAGTAGAATAGTAGGAAAACATAGGAAAATACACTTGTGGTATCTTTATTTTGGCTGGCTATGTACATATGTAATATGTACACAACATATATATATATAATTATATATATATATATTGATCATATTAGAAGTGCTGGCGGCTAGTTCCAAGTGTTTTTGGTCATACTGCCCTCCAAAGAGACATGGAATTGAAGCGAGCAAACAGTCCGCATAAGTTTCAATGGAGTCTCTCTTATACCCATCCTGGAGCAGAATATGAAATTGGATCATCCACAATATGCACATTATCTAAATATTGAAACTAGCGGATGTTCAATCTACTCAAGGATGATTATATAGATATTTTGGAGGGGTGCAAACTTTGCACCAACACATCTCGTAAGCTCAACAAGGTTGCACCATGTGACTGCCATGTCTAGCTTCAGCTCACCTGCGGCGCGTGTCACTGAATTCGCCCGGCTCAGGGACGGAGGTCGTACCCCCAAGGCTGCAAAACACCATGGAGAACCCCCAAAAGAAAGGTGAATGATGCCAAATGATGCTATCTCATGCCGGTCAAGAGATTAAGAATCTGAGCTTTCCAGAATTCAGTTAGTTTTGATATTGAATTCTCAAGATCCCAGAGCCCAGAGCTAAAACAGCCTCTCCTAGGTGTCAGGAGTGAGTGCCCATGCATGGAGCAATTGAAAAGATAACTAGAAACACTCCGAAATATCTAAATCTATCAAATCATGTGATATTATATTAACTAGTCTAAATGGAGATGTTTTGGCACTATGAAATGCATTTTTGGGTGCTTCTTTTTGCCATTCTATAGAGCGCTACTTGCCGGAAAAATAAGGGATCATGTTATAGACAGAGAGGGGGGTCATTTTATAGATGCCATCATAAACAAATACGGAAGTATCGACATTCTACCAAGCAACACAGTTTTCCCATAATTATTGGGGGTCTGTACCTTTGGGGTTATGCTCTCTTTTGTTTTTCATTGCTCGTTTTTTTAAATGTTAAGGAGAGTGGATCATTAGAGACTTGAATTTTCTTCACAAACTTCTTCAAATTTCATCATTTGATAGTGCAAGTTCGGGCAAGATGCGCATAGGAGGTGTTCATCTCCATCCTTTGTCGGTTACTTTATTGTGAAACATCTACAATCATTTCATAGTGAACAGGTTTAAAACAGTACGGAACAGCAACCATTCTATAGAAAACAGATGTCATTTCATAGGTTCCATGTATATGTTCCATTTCATTTCATAGAGATTGCCCACTGTACATTTCTATGCAAATCAAACCCAATGAAGCTTGGGATTCCATTATACAACCTACTGCTTGTGGAGGCCGATTTAGGCTATTTTTGGTCCTATATATATGGTAGTGTCATTTTATATAAAATCTTGGTAATATATTTTAAGAAATATATATTTAATTATATATTGAATAGGGAATTATTTCTGAATATAATGAAAAATCAATATATACTAAATATTTTTGATATGGGATATTTAGATTATTATAGTGGAAAAAAATGAAAATAAATGGAATAATATATGATATGAAAAAATGATATGAAATAGATGCTTTTTGATAAATATATAGATATTTTGAAATTAAAATTTGAATTTATTTAATTTATATATTTAAAAAAAATAGATTAATATATAAATATTTATTATATAATAATTATAATATATATTTTATTAATTATAGATAGAATTAATTTAATATTTTATTGAAAAAGAAAATATAGAATAATTTTATTTAATTATGTAAAAATAAATAGATATTAATTATATTAATTTGAAAATTAATAATTTATCGAATAATATTAACATCTAACTTAAAAAATGACATTAATATTTATTTTATTTCTATTTATTGTATTTGTATTTATTACAATAAAATAACGAAAATATTATTATTGATTTTTTTGAATGAAATGAGGACAATTTAAGGTTATAGGAATTAATTATTTCTATTTAGAAATTTTGTAATTTATATAAATGCGGATGATTTCAAGATTTATTTTAAGAAATTATATAATAAGGATGTACTTATATTATGATATTTATAATTACCGTCTAAAATTATTTTAGAAATTTTGAATGTTGAATTTAAATTTTTATAGGTGTTCTCGGCCTTATATGCCGTGGATACTAATGGGGAATTTTATGGTGACGTATGTTATATACCCGACTATTTTATACGATTTAGATGACGACACCTTTTCATTATGAAAGAATATATAGAATTTTTAATTTCATATAATAATAAAAATGACAACAAAAATAAATAAATTATAGTAAACCCATTTCCTTACAAAGAGGATGGGTTCATCCTTAAAAGTAAGTGAGGTCTGAATGAGAAAAATCCTGGGAAATTGCAGAATAGTAATTTCTTATACAATGGTTCCTTTTTTTGGAGGAATCAGGATCCAAGATCATTTATAGATTTTATTTTCATTTTTATTTTGATATTATAAATTTCTTAGAAAATAATTTCCTTTAAAACAATATTACAAATATATATATATATATAATAATTATGGATATCTTCGCATAATATATTTCATAAGAATATTTTTTTGTGGGCCCATGTATTTTATAGGAAATGCGGAGTGTGACCCCTTGGGGTGAATTGCAGGGGGGATATAATAATCAAGAATAATAATGATCATTAATATATAATTAGAAGGTTTTTAAATATATATATATATATATACAAGTAAAACCCGCACGAGGCGGGTGGCGGAAGTTTCCAAAAGAAGAGAAGCTCAAGACTATAGGATCGAAACACAAGTTTTGCCTATAGGAGCTGNTACAAGTAAAACCCGCACGAGGCGGGTGGCGGAAGTTTCCAAAAGAAGAGAAGCTCAAGACTATAGGATCGAAACACAAGTTTTGCCTATAGGAGCTGGCGCGAAGAATCACAGCTTCGCAACTCTGCGC
>BGPT01002234.1:62030-84998 GCA_003297045.1 Symbiodinium sp. clade C Y103 | reverse complement strand
GTCGCGCGCGCGAGCCAACTTTTCACCGCAGCGCAACCTCCGTTTACCCGAAAAAACACAATGTTTCATGCAAATCCTAACATTCAAATCTCATCCTTGCCAGGAAGGATCAATCAGCATCATAGGCGACACCGGCATCATATAGATGGCAGGCACACATACACAGACACACAACTGGCACCGGCAACATATGTGATGCTGCTGGCATTGACCAGATCACCAACTGGCACCGGCAACATTATGATGCTGGTGTCAGAACATGCTTCCCAGGCATGGTATTTAGCGCTGTGTTCGGCATGCTAGCTTTGTGGACAAGCCCCGCAATATCATTGCCAGGCTTGTTTGGATCTTGGAAAAGGTGGCATATATACACATGTATATATTTTGATGTACACAATTCATTTCCATATATACATATATCAAAATTATATGCATATGTGTATATCATTTAAACTGCGCACGTGTCTTTACATATGGGGCCGGGGCATGGCTTATATTTTCATGGGATCGATGTGTTCTGCATTTATTGGTGTTAAGTTTTTTGTGGCGGGGTATCCGCATGGGAGTTTGTTTGCAATATCCCCAGGTATAAAGTTGGATCGATGGTTTTTATTTATGTTTTCCCATGCACAGAAACCCATGACCTCTAAGTGGCAGCCCTGAAGATCGAAAACCATTGTGCTACTGATTGGTTTGGATACTGTGGATCTTGCAAATTACCAACCATTCCCTATAAATGTGGATCTTACAAACCAACAACTATTATTTAATGGTTGGTAATTTGTAACATCCACTGTAGTTAGCTACTTTGCCAGGGTCAACCTCCGCACGTGGCCAGCTCTGGCCATTTTTTCCCACCAGCAAATCCATAGATCAATCTGGACCTCTCACTCCTGCCGTGTGGCTCGATGAAGGTGGTTTTTCGGGGGTATATGGCCATGGAAATAGATGGGGCGGCCTTGCTAGCAAAAGGTGCTTTCATTGCGGATGCCCTCTATAGACATTGTTTTCTCCCAGATGAGGGGGCACGTATGAAGAGAACCGCGTCCATTAGCCCCGGAACTTCTTTGAAACATGTTGCAGCCAGAAAAGCTTTTGCATGGGCAGCTCATGTTGGTGGTGGCAAAAAAATTTTCACTTTGGCTGCATGCCGAAAAGGGGTTCAATTACTGTTGGAGAAACCTGATGTGGTGGTGCCGTTTGTGGGTTTGCCCCAAAAATCTTTGGGTGGAGGCCCAAGCTAAAATGGTCATGCGGTTGGCTCAGCGGTCCCGAAAAAACTGTGGAGCCAGTTTACGTTTCTTGGCTTACCACCAGTCCAAGCTCATGGATTGGGAGGAAACTCTGCCTGTTGAGGCGGGGTGCCTGTCGATTTTCGCTGCTCGAGCTTTCTGAATGTTGCCTGTTTTGCTAAAGCTGAGTATAGCCCGGTTTTCCGTTTGCTCATTTTCGCTCTTTCAAGACCGGAACTCATCAGCATCATGGGTGCCAAAAAACGTTGATAGCAAATTGCCCGAATCTCCAGAGTGGCGATGTTTTCCAATGCGGTCCCACCGCAGTATATAATATAGCTATTGACCAATCTTTGTACCTAGCTAGATGTTACTTCGACTATTACCTCTTATTGAATAGGTTCAAATGCCCATTAGTTGGCCATCTATATAAGGACTTGGATTTCATGTTAAAAAACACAGATTGTTTTTTTATCTCGATCTGAATGGTTCCAGCTGTTCCATGTGTTTGCAGGATGGCCTGCCCTACGAATTCTATGATGAGTCCGCATGGAGGCGGGCTTTGCCACACATGTGCTTTAAAATTCAAAGATGTTTTTTGTCACATTCAATGTTTGTGCAGAGCGAATCAAACAATCAAACAATGTTTCTTTGGCATCCCAAAACTGTTAGAAGGGGCCGGTTTACAGAAATGATGATTTGGGAATACTCACAAATACCTGGTCAATGCGGTGCACCATCTGTTCATTTGCATGTTAGCACTTCTTTAAATTATCATCCATATACATTACATGCAATGCACATCTACATGAATAACAAGTAAAGCTATAACCATTGAATATTTACACATCTGTAGAAAATATATATCTATATAATATTGGATATCTATCTATACATCCATCAGATTGCAACCATCGATCAAACCACGCCCCATATCGAGATCGGGTTCCGTCCTTCCCATGTGGCCGCGCAGGCCCGATGACAGTGCCGAAGCCTGGGTTCATGCTCCGGGGCATGGTGAGTCTGAGTGTCTGGGTTTCAACAAAATCCTGCATCTTGGATCGATTTTTTAAAAGGGATTCAAAGGGATATAGACCTATTTTTTTTGCTCAAATTTATGATATTTGCAGTGGTGCACCTATATGTACACAACTATAACTATACAATGATGAACCCATGCAGAATTTTGCTTAACATTCTTGGTTTAAACCGATTTCACTCAAACAATTTGTAGTGGGGGAACTTCGATCTGGAAATTGGGGTCCGATTTGCAGCGTGATCTAAGGGACATCAACTGGAACATGCCACAGCCTGTTGATGATGGTGTCTGGGATGAGGCATGCGAACTCAATGGGCTGTACGTTGTACCATCATTGGAAATAACAACACCCACAGATAAAGCATGTTTGAAAACAAAAGATCCCATTTCAGACATTCCTGTGTGGTAATTTCTGGAGAAGTAAGATCCACATTGTTCTTATATAAAAACTTCTTTTATTTCAATATTGGGTACCCCAATGATGAGATCGCAATAGTAAACATATGCTAATGTGTGTTTGGGTTGCTTATATACCCCATGCAAATCCCCACAATCTGCCATTCCAGGCAGCGAAAGACAGCGATATTCCAGTGCCAAGTCCTGCGAAGAACAAGCTTGCCGACTGGGTGAAGTCGGATCCCGCCGAACCTTTTCAAAAAACTCTTTCCACATAAATATATCTTCATAGATCTACATAATATATACTTTTTGAACTCACCAATCGTAAAGAAGGTGCTGGTTACGTTATAAACATGTGCTTTCCACAAGATAATTTTTTGGGGTTGGATCCAAAACCTGGAAAAGGAATGGGAAGTCTCTACAACAGCATCTCCTGGTTCATGCTGGACCCCTACTTGGAATCAGAATACCATTGCGAGCCCGGCCCCGACTACTCTCGATGATGACCCCCCGAAGTTGGATTACTGGAACCTACCCAGAGATGAATATTTGGGAATGGACGGTGAAGGCCAACCATGTAGTGTTGACGAAGTTGAAAGGGCCAGGAACCATCCCCATTTCTCTTCGTTTATGAAGTGGCTCTACAAGACTTACTATGGTTTGGATCAGGTTGAGGATTACGTTTGGGGTGACTCTCAAGGAGATCCGCTGGCCGACATGCAAGATTTCGCCAAATGGTTGGTGGAAACTGGCCAAGGGTCTTGGGAAACCACTGAGGAGGAATCTCTTACCTTCCTTGAAAAGCCAATGCCGCCTGACAACCAACTTGGTGACTCCCAGCTTTACCCCAATGGTCCAGAGACCAAGGTCATAGACACCACTTTGGGTTTTTGCCAAACAGAATTGGTGGGAACTGTCCCCTACTCCAAAACATGGCAGAAGGAGTTGGAACAGGTGATGGTTTCGAATCCTGATTGGTGGAATTGCTCTGTTCTTGGTGGGGGATTCTTGATCGACTTCATTGGCCAGAATGAGCTCAAATTCACCCCTGCCAGAAACCAATTCCCCCTTGAAGTTCGCCGTTCAGTGTTTGACTTCGATGAACCACGTGAGGAACATGCAGAGGAACATGTGGAGGAACATGTGGAGGAACATGTGGAGGAACATGTGGATGACCATGACCAGAAGGACCATGTGGTTGAAAGCCATGGCTACACAGGTGAACCCTACGTCGATGACTCGACTGGGTGGGGTGACTTCGCAGACACCGGTGATGCTTGGGGCGACGACTACGGGTGGGACTTCAAAGAGGATTGGAATGGGGATCAAGAGCCTGTCTCCGACGGAGAGCTGGCACGTGAGATTGAAGTAGTCATGGACAAGGCAGTTTGTTACTCGAATGAAAGAATGAAATCCTTTGTTGATACCATTCCATTCAAATCTTAGTTTTCATGATTAGACTGTGTATATCTTTCCCAACAGTATTGAACAATCCCAAGTAGTTTGAAATCTTTTTGATAGTGTGGTACCATTTGACCCTCAAAGAACTGATGCCCGATCGCCCAATCAAGGTGAAAGTCGGATCGAGATGGCTGGTTCTGATGAATGGTCAAGCCCCTTGAATTCACATCGAGTATTTCCAACATGTGCATTCGAATCCAATTCCATATATATACATATATAAAAGACCACCCAAAAACTATTCTTTACTAGAAGATCAACATACATTTGGGACCATATACATTGGGGGCGTTTTATATTCAGGGAATTTTTGAGATTCTTATGGAACTTCGGGGTTTACATCTTTCATCGGCTGAGGTGAAAAAGATTGGTGGAAGCATGGCGATGGGAATGATTCTTGGGACACGAGCCATGCACACCCAGGCCCCCTAAATAGCTGGATGAAACAAAATATTTTTGGGATTTTTATGTTGGGATTGATTTGCAGGTGATTGGATCGAGCCCGTAAACCATGCGAGCACCAGCGAGGAACATTGGCCAAGAACCTCGAATGAATATAATTGCTTTGATTGTACGCTCCCCACTATGTATATACATCCAGATCACCTCTTAGGCACCAACAACTGGGATCAGCTCGAGAATCTGGACCAGACCACATATTGGCCAAGCCCCTTGGCTGTATAAATATCCCTTACTTTCCCATGCCAGCTATCTCCCACGGGTCCTTGGCCCAGGCGACGTCGAGATGAAGGAGCCAAGTGCGCCTTTCACAGGTGCTGGAAACTGTGGAGGCCGGGAAACTATTTTACGGCCAACAACATCTATAGGGTTTTACTTTGATTTGCTTATTTTGGAATCAGTGGGTCCACCCCATCATTTTCTTAGGTGAATTTCCTGTCACTCAGCACTATGTCCAAGCTGTGTATATGTTCAAAGCCCTCTCACCCTATATATGTTCTAGTGGTGCCATATAGTTTTCTGTTATCAACTTAGGTGACTTGGAATGGAGACAATCCGATATGCTTGGTGAGCATGAAAGGGAACACAATGCGGGATATTCTGCAAGCCGCTTGGTTGTGATTTTTTTACAATGGGGGGATAACAAAAGTTGGTTGCGTCATTGGGCCCAGGTGACTTTGATTGGAGTCCGGCTGGCTTGCCTTCGGGGTATGCGGATTACGACCTGGGATATTGGCCAAGCACCTTGAATAATGTGTTCAAGTTTGAATCAAAACAATTTCACATTCCCAATTCAAACTTAGGTGGCCCTGAGTGGAACGGATATGCTGACGTGGCTATCTCCCCAGACAACACCAATGATGGTGATTGGAGCCCCTTGATTGAAAACATTCAAACCTAACTTGTCCTGGAAACCATCCGATCCGTTGTCTAGGTGGCTATGGCTGGAGTGAGCCTGATGTGTCTCCCCGCGCCAATCCCGAAGATGTCTCCCATGAAGCTAGTTCCTTGTTTGAGATGGAGGTATTTGATTAATTTTATTGGATCTCCTCATTGGTCCCTATTGTATAATTCCTCGATCAGCCATGAACTCAGGTGGTGCCAATGGATGCGCAAAGGATTCGGATGTCTTGGATCCCACGGCTGGTACCTTGATGAAAATGAAGATTGATGAAAACCCATTCTTAAAACCATTTTACGAAAACTGTTTGTTACATTTTCTTCGAGAATTAGCATCCAACAGCCTTATGTACTGATACAACTAAGGTAGCGGTGATAGCGTTCCCGGACCTGGTCATGAGGAAACAAACCACAAGGACCATGTCTGTTTATCACCTTTCCCCTTTTGCCAACAGACTTAAGCTGGTGGCTTCTACGTATAGTGATCTTCCATTTTTAAACAGGTACATATACGGATGTTTAATGGGTTTAGTGGTTCTCAGTTTCAATCTAATAGCTTTTTCAAAACTTGAAGACATATAACATGCATCCCCTTGTGCAGGACTCGAGCTGGAAGAATGCGGTTAACGACGAGCCAGGGGCTCAACTCCATCTAGGCCATTCATAGATCTGTCAAGCTCACCAATCTTGCAGTCATCTCGCGCCCTTGTCACTTGTCATCTCCCTCGATCTGTTGGATCGATCAAAGTCACCATTAATGGAGCCCTTGACTCCAGCGGGTTGGGCAGAAAATAGTAGGATGATGGAAATCTTCCTCCATTCTGTAGCTCACACCGCCATTTTCGATGTGGGTTTTTTCGCCGCGAAGATGCCCAAACAGCGCTTCGATGTTGTTCAATGCATTTCAATGAAATGCAATATAGTGCTGTATAATTTGCAATCAATAACGATTTGAGACTATTTTAGTGTAATGGTATAAAATATGATGTTTTGTTGGGAGTGCTTTCATATCAGTGTCAGTACTACTGGTATCAAGGAACTTGAAGAGCGTTAAGAAACCTGCAGAGAAGAAGAAGGACTGTCCGCATTTTTGCACTTGAAACAAGATAGTGCCCAACATATTTCGCAAAAGGCGTTCACAACCAGGAATTTATCTTGTCAGGTGGTTATACATATAAGATATGTAGTACAAAGGACACCTCCTCGAAAGAACGATCTACTGCCCGCCCAGCCACTTGATTGCAACTTCAATTCAGCATTCAATCGATTAACCTTAAGCTGTTTTCTGTACAACGGGATTTCAATTCAAACAGTATTTGTACCAACCAAAGCAGAATTTAATTTGGAGGTGAAGGCACCGGTTTCTTCAATCCCTGAACCGGTCCTCAAGCGTGTCTTTGGGAAGCAAAAGCCCACCACTCCACACAGCCAACGTCTCCTGGTGGCTGCGCGCAAGGAATCCCGTGCTCCAGCCAAAGCTGACACAAAGGGATCTGGAAGTGGGAAAGGGTCCAAAGGACGAGGCAAGGGTTCCAAAGGCAAGGGAGCCAAAGGCAAGGGTCGTGGAAATGGAAAGGCTGCTAAGGCGAAAACGCCCTATGCTACGGCCAAAGAGGCTTACTTGAAGACCTTGTTGCTAGGCTAGTTAGGATACTGGTATTTTTTAGTTTCTTATTATATATGCCATCTGAAAAAAACATACAATTTGTTGTTGACACTCGTTCACCCCAGGAAAATACTAAATCGTATATGTTTCTCCACTATACCACTCGGATACAATTTGGGTTTCTCCATATGATCATATCCATGTAATCCATGATGTATTGATCGGTGATTTTTTGCGATATGCATTTCCCATCATTTCCCTCAAGAAAAAAACACTTGGCGGCCCAGGTTGGATTCCGGCGAGGGCTTGACTAGCAGGCAAAGGGAAGACAGGTGCTCTCACTGTTTCCGATTCTTTCACACAGTTCATGTGGGAAGTTCACTATGGGCCATCCCTTTTAAGAATGTAGCAATCAATGTTTTTCCCGGCTAGGTGGAGAATCAGTGATGAACGCCGGGCCATCGTGGAATCTATGACCCCCACCGAACAAAAGCGCAGGAGGTTCACCTAGAGGCCGCAATAATCTTTTCACATCTTTCGTACCAATGTGTGTGTGAATCCACACATGCTTTGTCTTTATGGGGCCAATTGAGTCCGGGGTGAGGATCAACAAGTTTGATCTGATCAAAACATGAACTCTCGTGTTGCGAACGCACATGGAAAACAAAATAGAACCTCACCGATCAGTATGAATCCCCTGCATGCAGTGTTGGTTCGGTGAAGCCGGCAGTCCTGCTCTCCAGTTTCATGTCCACAGCGCATAAGTGACCTTGATGTTGATGTTCACCGCATAAGTGACCTTGATGTTGATGTTCGCCGCATAAGTGGCCTTGATGTTGATGTTCACCACAGCCTTAGTTCCGGATCAAACCGAATATACCCCATACGGTGAACCCAAAATGCGATATTCCCAGCTGGCGACACTACTTACCGTTCTTGTGAAAAGCCCCTTGGCTAACATCCATGTCTCTTAAAGGCTACAACATTTCTTCACCACTATATTTGGTCACTATCGATATACATAGACCCATCTTGACTAAGGTTTGGGTGAAGTCGAGGACCCTTCGCAGACCACTGACTTCTGCGAAATCTGCGCAGGATTGATTGGAATTTCGGGTGCTACTTTGATGTGGGTATAGTTTTTCAAAAATGACCCCATAGAAAGTCTGTGATGTCTAGCTGAACAAAATTATGGTGTTTTCCTGGATGGTATCTTGCAAACATCCAATACTGTTTCTGAGCTAGCAGGACAACATATTCTGCACAGTGGAGTTCAACTTGCTGGCCTGAAGAGCCGAGCTTTTGATGTCACATGACTGCAGCCTTTGTTGGATACATCCAAAACCCACTATATATGCACGTGGTCCTAAAACCCGTCGACCATGGGGAAAACTTGTGGGTGGTCTACCTAGCTAGTGCAAACTCCATCCAAGGTCGACTACACTCGGAAGATGAACCTCCTGTCCAGCTTTGGATTCTTATTGTGTTTGAATTATGCTACTCTGGTGGCATATGATACCAAACATGCCAAACATCCAAGTAGAAAATGTGTGGGTTTTCTGGTGCTTCATGTAACTAGCTGAGATCCGCCATCTGAAACAAAATGGCTGCGCTTGGTTCGCTATTCCTTGCAGCAGCTGGGTGTGGCTGACACTTGGTTTATTCAGAAATTCCAGATCCGATTCTTTTTCACCGAAAGAATTGATTGTTGTAATTTTCACAGCACGTGAAACTTAGGAGTATGGGTTCTTCCATGAGAAGCTATTTGCGGCCCCAGGGATGGAAGGAAAAACGTTGCACAGCCATAGGCAACCGTCTTGCCCGGAGGCTTTGCTACCTGTCAGACCCCCAAATGCTGCCAAAGAACCGCCTGGAAAGTCACAGTTGCATCCACAGAGATTGCAGTCAGATGTAGGCATCGATCTCTCAATTTCCTAGGTTGGAAGTCTGCTTTCGCAAGAAAATCTTCTACATTATTGAGCAACCCCTGAGCAGCCTGTTATTTCAGTACAAGCCTTTGAAAGATCCTTGAATCTTTTTGGATATGTGTTTGCATGGTGGAACCCCTTTTCAAAAGATTGTGATGACCCTTAAAATGGATACCTTGACAGACCGGATCTTTGGGTGAAGTCTACCAAGTAGAGGTTGAAAGGCTTCTTATGGGTTATGTATACATTTGAAAAGATAACGAACGGTTCCACCAAAAAAACGTTCCATTCAGACTTCCAATACAGCGATTTCAAATCATGTTATCTTCACATTTTGGACTGCCCAACTAAGAAACTATTGCTTCGACATGGAGCGAAGATGGGTGAATGCTCCCTTGGTGCCTACTTTGCACCTACCTTAAAGCCAGCAACCAATCAGCACTGGTGATTTAGTGTGGTCAAACGATTTGGGTTCCACTTCCTATGGTATCATCTTGCAAGTGGCCAACCGTACCAAATAAGCAATTGATTTCATTTGTGGGTTCCTTTTATCACCCCTGATCTGGTTCATATTATCCCCTGCTATAGGCAAAATGCGGCCTGATTGTGAGGTGATTTTGTATGGAACTGCACCCTTCTTGGAAAAGCTTGTGGACATCACGCCATCCAAGTTCAGGAGGTGAATTATTGGGTGTGGTGGCATAGATCTTAGCAAGTACATCCCAGGTGTGATTTGGCATATAGTCTCTTTTCGTTGTTCCATCATTCCCTTGAAGTTTCATGGAGAACTTCCGAGAAACGAGAAAAATCACTTCTGCTCATTGTTTCTTACACCCATGGATATATATGTATATATAAATATATATATGTACCATAAAGCTGGCATGCAGGCAACAACTTCGACGCATTCGTTCCTTCTTGAAGCTGGACACAGCTCGTGTCTACTTGGACGGTGCTGGAAGGAAGAGAGTGGTACGATACTCAGAATTGAGATCACTTTGTTGAGAAAATTGTTGTCCAATCGGATCACAGGTAAAAGCTTGTTACGTTCGAAAACTTTTCCTCATTACAAATCATTCCAAACCCCATGCTATATAAATTAGATTAAAGACCAAAAATGGGGGCCACGTACTTCGAACAGTTCCTATTTCCCATTGGCGGTGATCCTCCAGCATTTTGTTCAGTTGATGTTGCGAGTCTTTGATAAAACATATCGGGTACTTCGATCTGATCCCCACGCAAGGTTGGAGGGAAACATCTCCGCTCCACCCAACAATACCCTGGTAACCTGGGTATCCGCGCCCCTTGGTTTAAGATTGATTGTCTTGGAGTTTTGTGGGTATCGTATCGCAGCAAATAATTGGGATTATCAAATCACCACGTGGAAAATCACCCCCAGAATTTGGATTGTCTTTGGATTACCAGATCAGGTCTTTGGGAAACTCTGAGCCTATACCAACCAAACAGTAAAAACCTATGTATCGTATGGTTGATGACATGTAGATATAGATATTTATATAGATATAGATATTTATATATATATATATATTCCTGAAACATATCATATTTAAATATATTATCCCCACATAAAAAAAACATATATACAATATATATATATATACGATATATATAAATACATATAAATATATATGTATAAATATCTATATATATATATATATATATATATATTTAGAAATTAATACCACCGGTCCCCAGCTGCAGCCAAGGTGGGTGAGGTGCTTGCTGAGCACATGATGTCGGTGAAGCCGGAGGATCAACGGCCAATTCCTGACCAAGGAATGCGGTTTCAAGATGTTGATGATGATTCCAGCGACAGCGGGCTGGAAAGCATCATTTAATTCAATTTTTGGACCAATTAAAATACACCGGGCTTGGCATCACTGAAAACATATTTGCTGGGATCCTTTCAAAAAAAATTCCCCAGCTTCAACGAATTGCTGTGTTGCTGTGGTGGTGTCACGTTGGGCCCGGGAATGATCAATGCAGGATCTGGTCGACTTGACAAACACGGGTAAAACTGATTTGCCCCAGGTCCATTTCAAATACCATGGTATCACATACTATAGAGCGCACAAAGTAACACACATATATGACACAGGTTGACACGAAATGACACGGATTGACACGAAATGACACGACACGGATTGACACGAAATGACACGAAATGACACGGATTGACACGAAATGACACGAAATGACACGGATTGACACGAAATGACACGAAATGACACGACACGGATTGACACGGATTGACACGGATTGACACGAAATGACACGAAATGACACGAAATGACACGAGAATTTGAAGATCAACTAAAATATCAATGTTTTATGGCCCCCGGGTGGACCGTGTCATTTCGTGTCATTTCGTGTCAACGGCATCATATGGGACATGAAAACGTGTCAAAGCGTGTCAGCCCATAGCCCCAGATTGGCCATTCCTGAAAGGTGCTACTTCAACATAGCCCCAGTTCATATCGTGTCATTTCGTGGCATTTCGTGTCAATGGCACTTTACAGTTCACTATAGCCACCCACCCTGTTTTGCAATTTTGTGATCAAGTGATTTGTAGGCTACATAAAAAGACCTTTTCACCTATATAGGGGCATGGCCAGCAGCTACGCTCCAGAAAAGGGTGACCTTTCCAAGGGGAAGTCAAAACAAGACTTCATGAAAGGCAAAGCTTGGACGGCTGAGGGGGGCAAAGCCAAGGGCGCCAGCAAGTCGGCCAACAACGAGAATGGCTTGGGCGTGGGCAAATCCGCTGACCCCGAGCATGGCTTCAAGGGTGGGAAGGCTGATGTTTCTAAGGGTTGTGCCAAAGGCAAGACCGACCCAAACAAAGGTTGCAAAGGCTCCGTCCCTGAGATGAAGGGCAAGACCAAGGGTGCTATGGGTGGAGATGTTGGGGAACCTTCCGGTAAGTCGACTGGATCTCCTGAGCTTGACAACACTGGGCCCACTGATTCCAGCACTCACACCAAGGGCTACCACACCAATCACAAGGGCTACCATTCCAAGTCGGGGGACTTCACCAAGGGCAAGACGGATGAATATGCCAAGGGCAAGCTGAACACGGACTATGCCAAGGGCAAGACCGACATGACCAAGGGCTACAAGGGCCCCACCGGCGAGACCAAGGGTTACAAGGGATCCACCGATGAAATGTGCAAGGGTAAGACCAAGGGTGACAGCGAGACCAAGGGTTACAAGGGCTTCACCGATGACATGTGCAAGGGTAAGGCCCTTAAGGGTGATGATGTGGGTGGTGATGTTGGAAAAAGTTCCGGTAAGTCTGAGAAGGGCAAGGGTCATGTTGAGCTGAACGGAAATGGTATCAGCCACACCGAGACCAACCAGGACGCGAAGGGTGACCACACAAAGGGCTGTCATAAGGGCTACCATTCCAAGTCGGGGGACTTCACCAAGGGCAAGACGGATGAGTATGCCAAGGGCAAGATGAACACGGACTATGCCAAGGGCAAGACTGACGTGACCAAGGGCTACAAGGGCCCCACCAGCGAGACCAAGGGTTACAAGGGATCCACCGATGAAATGGGCAAGGGTAAGACCAAGGGTGACAGTGAGACCAAGGGTTACAAGGGCTTCACCGATGAAATGGGCACGGGTAAGGCAAATGGTGATGATGTGGGTGGTGATGTTGGAAAAAGTTCCGGCAAGTCCAGTGGATCTGCAGAGAACACGGATCCCAATAAGGGCTGTCACACCAAGGGCTACTATAAGGGCTACCATTCCAAATCGGGGGACTTCACCAAGGGCAAGACGGATGAGTATGCCAAGGGCAAGATGAACACGGACTATGCCAAGGGCACGACTGACGTGACCAAGGGCTACAAGGGCTCCAGCGAGATGGGCAAGGGTAAGACCAAGGGTCATGGGGACCGTGATACCGAAACAAGTTCTGGGAGCAAGGGACGACCTCTAGGGGACCACACCAAGACTATCCTGGACGCCATTGCTGCTAAAGGGGGCAAGTCTGGTTCTCCTGAAGACCCGCAGATTATCCACAGAAAGCCTGACAAGGACTAAATGTATATCGGTTGTATATCGGTTGTATTTTGGCCGTGCCATGCATGGGGATACTCTATACCAACAATCTCCAAATCATGTTTGACAAGATAACCATCGCTCTCACATACATGCCGTATGCATGATGTACATGTCACAAACAAAATTTCGAGAAAAATGCGCCATCTCGAGATTTCCACTTTTATAGATATAATTCACACCATATATATATTTGATGTCTTGATGCCCATTTCTATATATATATATATACCCATATCTGATGTGCATGATATATATATATATATATATATGTGAAATATCAGCTTGCTGTGCAGGACTCGCTGCCGCCAACTCTTGCCAGTGGCAATGGTGTTTTGGCCAAAGATGACATAGACATACCAGCAAGCACACTTATGAACGAGCATGAGGGGAAAGTCAAAAGGTGGCTCAGCAGGGCACCTGCCCATGAGTTGGACAAAGCAGTGGAAACCGCAACTCAACACATGTACTTCCGAACCTTCGACAGAGACCTTTGGGCTTCTATGGCAAGCCATCCTTTTGGAAAAAAGCCAATGGAAGATATTCTCAAGTTTGACATGTGGTTGAAGAAATGGGAAATTTCAGAAACCAGAAAAGCGGTTCCCATTCCAGCCCCGACAGCTCCCGTGAAAGCAGAGACCACAGACTCCGAGACTCCACCGCCCAAGAACCAAGAGGCCTACAAGGAGTATTGGAAACAGTTTGAAAGAAAGGGGGCTTCTTCTTCACTTTCAATTGCCAGTACTGCAACTCCATCCAGGGAAAACTTGACCCCAACCAGCCCTTCAGTTGCATCGCCGGACTCGACAACTGGACTTACACCAGACTGCAAACGGAAATTGGCCTTGGGAGGCCGGGGATTTCATTTATTTTGAATTAAATTTCAGAGCCCCAATCCACGCACGGTTTCAATCATTTTTCTTAAGGACAGGACCACAGAGACATTTTGTGATCAACAAACATTTGACAGCTATATAAATGATGTTTGGGAGACATCCATATACAACTATCTCCCCTGCAGGTCCTGATGAGCATGGAGCGAAACAACCGTTGGATTCTCAAAGTTTTTTCCCAAGTGATCTGAAGTGCATTTTGGTAATATACATACAGATATGTGTTCCCAAAATGGTTGATATTGTCCCCAACTCTTTTTCTACAATGGTTTAACAAGTCGTTTATTTGTTAACAAAAAAACATCTTGCAGCAACCTGTGCTGCATCATGAGGCCATTCGTTCGCAGAAGCACCAGTATGATGTCTGACGGTTCCGGTGATGTGGACATGGATCGTCTTGGGGATGGGAAGACCCGCAGGGCTGGGGTCTCAGTTTTTGTGGTTTTGTACAGTATATGAATGTATACAAATATGTACAGTTACATATAGATATATAACATAAAAAATAAAAAAAAACATTCTTTCATCACACCAGTGACTACGCACCAACACGTAGATGATTTTTGTGACAACTAAGGTCAAGACACTGACGGAGGAGGATGCTGAGCGAATTAAGGTGGGCCCAGCAAGTAGTTATTGGCATTTATTCTATTCCAGTTTAGCTACAAAAAAAACATGTGAAAGATTAGACATGCCTATATCACCTGGATCCTTCAGAAAGAAATGATTTGGTTTAGCATCATCAAAAAGAGTGTAGGTGCAGTTTGACCCATAGCTTCATTTCTTTTTATGCTGGCCTGCCAGGCCATGACCAGCATTGAGGACCTACCCGCAGATGAAAGGAAACGTCAACGAGAAGCTCTCCGAAGGCGACTAGCTGGACCTGGTTTGAGACCGGGACTCATACAGAAATGGCAGGCTTGTCATGACCAACAGTCCAAGTTCAAGTTCCTTCAGGCCTTTATGTTGGATCCCCAAAACTTGGGAAGTATCACCATAGAGACGGAATTTGTCAACATGGCTGAACACCAGGATACCAGCCAGTGGGCAGAGCTTCCCCTTTCGACCCTCCGAAAGCAGTTCACCTCACCTGAAGAACAGGCCTTCCTACAGAACCAGGTGGTAGGAAAGCAGTCCGGTCGACCCCACCCACAAGATCCCAGCAACCCTGAGATGCGTTTGTACTGGGTATACAGGGAAGCCACGGACACCACAAAGAATTTTCAACGTGTTGGGAATCGTGTGTCGGGGAAGGGGAGCTTGCCGGCCAACAAAGCCGCAGTCCAAGCTGTTTCTGATGGTTTGACTGGGTTTGCTTCGGGCTTCAATGGCAAGGGCGGGGCCCCTGCAGAAACTACTGTGCTTGGAACCGGAAAAGGAAAAGGAAACAAGAGCGGAGAACCTCCCGAGAAGAAGCGCAAGGCCTGCTATACCCGACCAACAAGAAACATCTTTATTGTGCTCAAGCTTTATTCGTGTGGGTTGTGAGAGCCAAAATATATATATAATATATGGGCTTTGATTTACATATACAAATTTTATCTCATTTGGATTTAAAGGTTCAATACTTGGGGTTTCATTTTTGATTTTGATATGGTCCAAATTTTGATATGGTCCAAATCGGGTATTCAGTGTCGCTTTTGCCACAATTGTCCCACGTACCCACAACCAGTCCTTCATCCAAATCGGGGCGGATGGTCGCTGCATTCCTCGGCAGGTCAAGAGCCCGGAAGAGATCCGAAAAAAGAACTTCAGTGAGAAGCTGGACAAGCCATACCCTCAACAATGAACTATGAAAATCTTTGGTGCCATCATGTTCTGACAAACTGTAAATGGTTAGTAATTGCAATAGTTCTCAAAATAGGAATTCCAATATACCTGAATTCTTTTTGGGTCTTACGTGTTTCTGTGAGGAAATCAAATGGGGTTTAATTGAACCTGTCTTGATTGGCTAAGGGTTGGGAAGCTAGCTACAAAAGCTAGATCGGTTGCTGAAGCCATCTCAAACAGCGGGATTGCACATCAGGAGGCTGGGCCTTATTGCATGGGCCCCCATTCCAAATTAGAATTAAATGTCTCGCTTTGCTTTGACTTGGAGGCTGCAGTTGCGAGCCTACGGGACATCTTTACCCAGCTGAACCAGATCAGCAAAGAGCTGGGATCCCAATTTGATTTTACATCGTTTCATCAGCCTGCGCAACAAAATTGGATTGTTTATAAGACTCTGTTGGAAATTTACGAAACCCGTGGTCACTGATCCGAGGGTATCGGATGATGTCTTCAGAATGGTGGCCTTTGATGTCTGCGAAGCTGCTTTGGCCAAGCACGATGAGTTTCTTGAGGCCCGTATATAGCTTTGACCCATGTAGGTTTTTCCCAAACCCATCCCAGTTCTATGCAGTACATGGTGACCCCCAACAATACATCTCGATTTGAAGAAGTCATTATGATGGAATCCGAGTTCGAGCATTTGGGGTTGTATACATCCGCTCATGCAGGATGCGGCAAAACAAGTTAAAGAAGCTGAAGGAATCAAGGAAAGTCATGAGCGCCGTCTGGCACTCAACACATCAATTTTCAAAACCTTTGCAAAACCACTTGGTAATAATGGCTACAGCATGGGTTGAAACACCCAAAATCCTGATTAATGGATTGATAAATTTTGAAAATCATTGTTTCCCTACATATATATATATATACCCAAGTATGAAACCATGAGTAAATACCAATTGATTCAAAAAGCAAAGCACATCATGGATCAAGCTATTGTTTTTTGAATCCTTCGAACCCTATAGTCTGATCACTGCACAACCCTTCCCGCTCAGCCCACTTGAGGCATTGCTGCAGAGAAACGAAAGGCCGAAAAGGCCTCGGCGAAGGGGCAGGGAAAAGCGAAAGCAAAGGCCAAGGCCAAAGCCAAAGCGGCTTCGGCTCCTACTTGGGCAGAGGATGATGTGCCTAATGAGTGGCCATCTGATGAGGAATTAGATGGTGAGGAGTTGGACCCTCCCTCGGCCGATAGCGAAGAAGGTCTGTAGAAACCTTTTGAAAATCTGAAATGTTTTGTTGGAATACCAACATGGTTCTTGGACGGGGCACCCTACCGGGGAATTATGTAGCGGACCTGTCAGCTTAGTCACCAGAGATCGAAAGGCCCGTGCAAACACGTGTCTAAAAGTGCGCTGTGTCCATTCCATCATTCAAGCAGCTTCTATTCATTTCAAGATGTTTCAAAGGATAGTTATGGGCACAAAACCAAGTCAATCATGGGTTTTATCTCTGAACTGCTGCCATTTCCTGAAGAATTCAAATGAGATGCTTAGTTTTCCCAATGCGGGGATAGATGATCCCAATGATTTGCACCAAGCCATTCATGGTTTGGTGTCCGAATTCTTTGAAATGTTGGGAGATGGAGAGGCGGGGTCCCTTAAATACAGCTGGTTGGTTTGAAAATGGAATACACAGGTACGTCCATACATGGTATAATGGTATGGGGTGATCGATTCTCAGATATATATATATATATATATGTGTGTGTGTGTGTGTGTGTGTCAGATATTATGTATGTACTTTCCGTACCTGCCATTCAATTCAGTTCATAGTGGCACCTTGTACCAATAAACATTCGAAAGCCCATTCCCTGCCGCAGGTCCAGCTGCAACGGATTCAATCCCTGTTATGTCCAGCCCTCATTTCAATTTTGGAAATTCAGATGGCTTTCACCCATCATTTCTTTTCTATTTAGATCTTGTGGTTGAAAATGACAATGGGGTTTTATGTGGGGTTGATAGAATATGAGATGAACCGAGGTCCAAAAATTTACCCCTTATAGATTTTGCCCGCTGCAAGGCCGATTGGAGAAGCTTCCTCACCCTTTGATACCGCCACCCGACTTAATTGGATTGATCACCCAAAATTGGTGCAAAACATTTTCAAGATTCGTTTTGACCCTATATACACATACATTGATTCACATATTCAGTTCTGAGTGGATATGGTTCCTCTGGCCCATTTTAGATTTTACTTCTGGCTATTACCTTGCGCCAGGGAACCGGTGCTCACCCTGATCGAATCCCTCCGGTGCCGGAGCCGTGGGCAATCTTGGGGGTCCGGACAGATTCTTGAGCGGTGGACTCATTCCCAACCTTGGCGCAGCTGGGTGGCAAACCTACTTGGTCTATATAGAAATGGTTGAATATATTACTTGAAAACAAATCCATCAGCATTCAAGGCTGAAAAAGTATAGGGCTGATATTGAAACAAGAATCCATCACTTTTTTGTTGTCTATAGAAATATCCGCTGGTAAATGCCTATCTGAGGAAAAGCCCTTCCATTGCCGTTTCAGATTCTTGATGGCATCAGGTTTCAACCAAACATGTGAGAACATGTCTTGTCATTTTGCAATGGGAAACAATTTCGACATCTAGTTTTGAAATGGCATACTGCGCAAGAGTTGCGCTGAGGTTTCCAGTGCCAATCTATTGCGATGATGCTTGGGGTCCACGAGCGACCATGGGGAGTCACAGCATGCTCCTACCGCACGAGATTGTGGGATCATTTTATCGATATGCTCCTGTAGATTTGATGGTCCGTTTGACCGGTGAACAGGGGGAAGCTCAGCTGAATGATATTTCATCATATCTCATATGTTTTTTTATTGTCGATCTCGGTTTATCCACCTCACGTTAAGGGGAATCCGGCTTCATCAATAGGGTTTTATCATGTTTTATCTACATATGAGGAACCGACAACATTCGAGGAAGTAGGGAGTGAGTGGACTTGGGATGTTCAAATTTGTGTGGAAAACTTCATACCCACTTATACCCAATTTTTCGCACATAGCATGGAGGCACAAGCCTTCACAATAGGGGACCACCCACTTCCGCCATGTCCGTAAGTAGTTTTGAAAAGCCACTTGAATATGGTGATTCACTTCAGAATTGTGGTGGTCCCGAAACAAATGTGGGAGTGCAGAACTTGTATAACCCAATGACCATATGATCTTCATCCTGTTTCCCCGGGGATCAATGCCCTGTTTGAGGAATTGACGAAGTTCTGGCGCGATGAGATGGATACGTCCTGGTATCGCGAGCACCCGATTCTTCAGGCTGTGGATAAGTGAGGTTACACTAGAATGGGGGGACAACAAACCTGCTTACAATAATCTTGCTGTATATTATATAGTTAATGAATATATATATATATATATATATATATATATCGGGCCTTATAACTATCAAATGTTTTGCATCATGTCTACCTATATATATATATATATGCATGTATCTTCTATAGATGTATTTATCCTGATATATATATATATATATATATTGATATATGTATCTATCGATATATGCTGGTATGTGTATTTAAATCCATTTGCATCTAGCTATATACGGACATATATATACATATAAATATATATATATATTATATCGATCTAGTGATCTTTCTGCCTATCTATCTAACTACCAAATATTCTTTATAAATGAAAATCTAGATGTTTTTCATGTATGATCTCGCTATCCTTTCTCAACCAAATGTGGATGGAAAAAATACCCCGATCGTTTCAGATGTCAACCCTCCCTAAACCCATTATGGCAGAATCTTTTGCAACCACGGGCTTCTGGGAGGTGAACGATCCTGCCAAAGTACTTCCTCTTCGGATATTCGGGGATGGAGCGGAGAGTCACAGATACTTGGCATAAACTAGAACAAATCTGGTACAATTCCAATCCCACATGTGCATGATCGTTTTCTGACAACACAGCAACAATGATTGATTACGCAAAGAAACATATCAAATATAAACATTGTTGTTTACATGTTTGGGATGGCAGTATACCCGAGCAGCCCAAAAGAACTTTACTTCCAATTTTAAAGAATCAAACCCAACTCAAAACTGATCTGGTGTTTCATCCAAAAACCACATCCAAGCGCTGAGGAAAACAGAAGTTCGAGATGATCAGCTTGGTTCTACCCCTTGCCGCCTCGTCATCAACGATGACTTCCCGGATCATGCTGCATGGCTTCGGATCTAGCTGCAAACCACTTTGGGGATGTTAAAATCTTTACCCTGAAAGGTGTGTTTTTTGACCAACTGATGAGGCTGTCTTGCATGAGTGCAACCTATTGCAACGAAGATTCCAGAGTCAAGATTTTGGAGACCATTGCTTGGAGTTTCGAAGCATTGGGCAACTCTTTTGGAAAGAAGATGTAAGCCATTTTTTTGGAGAGATGCAACCATCAACTACAATTATTTTTGACCGCTTATGTTTTCTCCATAATACTGGTTTTGAATTATATGTAAACAATATATATATCTATATTTATTCGCCATAGTTCTGGTTCTTATATCTAGACACGTTTACATATGCGGGAAATTGGGCCCATTTCATAAAAAAAAAACTTTCCAGATCATCCAAGGTACTGGAGTATATCCCACTCATGACCCATGGGGAGTGCCATTTTCGGCTACCTACTGCAAGCAACGTTGGAAGCTGGGGGGCAAAAGGATCGCAGGTGATTTTGTTGGCTGTTTGGAAGGGATCCAGGGTGATCAAGACTACATCAGAACAATGATGACACCATCCCGTTCCTCAACTGGAAGTATCAGGAAAAAAGTTTTTTCAAATCACATAGTTTTTTGATTTATCACGCCTCCAGAATCCAAGGCTTCTACTCCAGACAGCAGTGCTGCTATTATTGCCGGGCTCTGGCTTGGATCTACGAATCTGACAATCCAGAATGTGCTGAATATCTTTACACAAATTTTGGGAGGCAAGCAGCCCACCGAAGAACGCTACATAGTCTGCAATTCATCACCAAAAAAGATTGACAAAAAACACTTCTTTCGGAACTTGAGATTCCCTGTACAAAAAGATGTCATTTATGGATCTTTTCACATATTTCACAGTTGCATTTTAATCAGAAAAACAAACACATGGGGGCCTTCGTTTTTTAGCTGTTCCTATGAACCAAGTCTAGGTTGGTGTCCCGAGAAGAATGGATGGATATCAGCACACCATCACCCTTATGCAGAATACCTGGATGGAGCCCATGGAGACGCCTTTCCAAAACACAGTATTTTTGGATCAAAATTTTCAAGTTTGGGTTTGGCATAGTAACTATATACACACATTCGATCTACACAAAGATTCCGATAGATTCACACATGGGTTCACATACCAAACTCCAAGATCTAAGAAGTTTAAGGGCCTCAAAAATTAATGGGTAAATGAGGTGGGGCCCACCACTATTTCCACAACTGCCCAGGAATACTCCCGGACCAGATGCACTTGGTACATCTTACCATTGCCCCTGACGTGATCATTTCGTGCTTGTTGGACTGGAGTGACACCGAACACTATGTTTCTGGAAACACAAGGGACAAACGGCTGGGAGTGCTTTGGGAATCCTACCGTAGCTGGTGTGAGGAAAACCAAATCAGTGACAGAGCTCAACGGAAACTTTTCACTGTGGGGGTACTGACCCCGGATGCTCCTGGTTATGTTGAAGTGTCTCAAAAACGACTCAATGCTACTGGTGCTCGCTACATGTTGTTTTGGCTTGCACATGTTGCAAAAGACTACGCAATGAGCCACGGGACGGAGGCCGACATGCATCTTCCAAAAAAACAAGTACGTGTTTGTAGGTCTTTTTTGGGGGTTTTGCCCCAGGTGGTCGTGATACTGTTTTTGAAAATGTTGATTCCATCAACCAGTTTATCATCTTCCGGGTTAGCCTGGCCCTAGGTACCGAGCTGGTGTTTCCTGTGGACTTGCCGAAATGGAGACCATCGGTTTGGAAGGTTCCAGGAGATTGACTCCCTCTGAGTGGGCCAAGTTTGAAGAAAGTTACCTCTGTTACCGGGCAAGTCACAACCATTTGTCAGAACTGGCCATTGGTGCTGGACTTCCAAGGTGGCATGTCAGGCCGAAAGGCCACTACCTGGAACATGCTGTTTATGATTTTCAACGAAAAAATTTGCGTTACATGTCCAATTTTTTAGATGAGGACATGATCCGACGTACCAAAAAAATGGCCTTAGCAGCTCACCCAAGGTATGTTTCACAACATGTGTTGTACAGATATGCTCTCTCTGCAACTCTTCGATGGTCTGGAATGATCCAGTGAAAAAAATGCCAAATCGGAGAACTGGATGGTTCAAGCTTGATGCCGGGTGGTTCTCCCTCATTATAGGTTGGTTCTTATAGGCCCCCACATATAGCACATCATAAGATAAAAGATCAACTTTTAATGGTGGGCACCACCTCGTAAAGTTTAAGGGAAACCGGTTCACCATCAATGTCCCTACCATGGGTGCAGGTATTTAACCTCCATGTTTCGACACCATTTCCGGGAAACTCATTTTTAAGGCACACTATACATATACATATATATATATATATATAGATAGATAGATATAGATATAGATATATATATATATATATATTCACAAATAGTTCCCTGGCAAGCTGGGGGCGGAAGTTTCAAAATTGAAACGTCTGCAGCCTATAGAGCGGAACAAAGACTATAGGATGCGGGCAAGTTTTCTGTGCTTCGCAGCAACAATCTCTCGGTTTTCATTCCCGTGTCATCTCTTCTCAAGAGTAATCTCTTCTCATGTCATCTATCCAGTGTGTTTTGGGTATAAAAACATATTGGTTCAAGAACCTTGCTAGATTGTGTACATGGGCTGTCAGCTGTCCAGAAACATGCCAGCGACCAGCATGGCACCGGCAACATATATGATGCTGGTGTCACAAGGGGGTGGGGGAGCAAACTGGCACCGGCAACATATGAGACACCGGCTTCATATATGGCACCGGCAACATGATGTTGCTGAACAATCCTTCCTGGTGATGTAGCAATTCCAATGCAAACTGCACAGACATGCTTGCAAAACACAAGCAAAACGCAACACAGTGCTACACAGGACCTTGCCTGAAAGCAGCAATT
>BGPT01002234.1:40941-61873 GCA_003297045.1 Symbiodinium sp. clade C Y103 | reverse complement strand
ATGTTGTGAATCGCAGGTGCCCACTTGACACTATGATCTTTGGATTACTAGGAATGTGAAAGTCCGTAACTCGGAGTTTCTCTATGAAACTTCCTCTGATAAATAATATATATATATATATATATGTGCATGGATGTATATGGATCATTTTCCGAATGAGAAACCAGGGGAAATCCATAGATTTGTGTATGCTTTTTGCAGGGTAACCCCTCAGAATAACCGTTTTGATAGATTTTGAAGGTTGAAACCCCTGTAAATGATGATTGAGGTTTTATTTACCCATATATTTCCCCCCAAAAGACACACATCAACCAGGCTGTTGGTCGCTACTCAATTCACCCACAATCGGTCAAGAAGCTTCGGAACCGCTCACGCTCGTCCTGGCAGGATGACATCTGCCCCTGGATGTAGAAATCCTGGTGAAGAAGTCCCCCAAGTCATTGGATTGGTTTAAGGGAAAATTTACAGGAAACCTCTAAATTTGATGGGAAAATCCATGGTTTCCTGTAAATTTTCATAAATTTTCCCATTAACCAATCCATTGACTAAGTCATTGCCAAGCTCGGATACCATGCCAGAACAAAAAACTTATCGAACCCACAACCCCAAATGCACATCACGTCAAGGACCTTTGTAAAATCTTGTAAAACGACGTGCTAGAACAGCCTTGTATATGCTTCCCCTGCTACCGTACGATTGTAAACGGTGGATGGTGGGGGAGAGTGCGGAGTGTACAGTGCAGAGTGTGGAAGTGTGTCTTTTGTGCCTATGACGCAAAGAAATCTACATCCCTAGCAGCCCTTATTGGTCGAATTCGCGACCTATACTACCATGGCTATTAACCAGCTTCTACGTAAAATGATCCCGCAAATACATCAGTACATCCCTGCATCATCAGTACGCCTGGATACATCTGGGAGAGTCGGCATCTTAGCCAATTTCTTGAGCTCCAATCTATCACACCTTCATTTACTCCCCACACCAATAGATTGGTGACGGGAGCCCAAAAGTCATTCAAAATGAAGTGATTTGGATATTTCAGTAATCTATTGGATTAGTCTTGAATGCGTATGCTAACTCCCGTCATTTCCCCATAATCTACTAATGTAGTAACCCCAATGCCATAAACCATCCCCAAAATCACAATTCTAATGGGTTGTCAAAAAAAAACATCCCCAAATGGTAGGTTTGTAAAATTATTGGGTTCACCATGCTAGGGGGATTCAATGACATAGATATCATTACATATCCCATATATTGATATTCCAGAAAAAATATGTTGAACTAAATCCCATGAAATCACCATTCAATACCCAGGTCCCCAATAGAAAGCAGCCCGGCTTCCCCCCTGTGGCTGCCTCCACTAAGAGTTCCTCGAAGTTCTTATTACCGAAGTCCCCTGCACCGGTCATCAGCAAGCTCCTGAGCACCCTGAACTCTCCCTATAAGTTGGTTTACTAAGTATAGGGTTAAATAAGGTTTTTGGTAGATATTACTATATTACATTTACGGTTAAGTATAACATATACCCGCAGCACGGACGCTACGCCCACCAGGTACCTCACTATATACACTTTCATATGGTTTTTGCAGGGTTTCTTTAGGGTTAATTAAGGGTTTTTCCAAGGGCTTTTTGGTTTTCTTGAGGGTTTTTGTAAAGAGTGTTGAAGACAGAGTTTGCAGGACAGCCGATTCCCCGCAGAGGGTCATCAATCACGTGGTCCACCAAGCCACGTGAACCACATCAAGTTAAATCATCTCAACATAGTGGAAGGCCACAAAGTACTGTAAAGGTCAGCAAAAATGAGGTTCCCGGCGATCATCCCCAAAGAGTTGCGGGCATAGCATAGGTGCTGGCCGTATATCTACAGCAATGATCACTGGGATTCCAATCAAATCATAAGTGAATCACAACTGTGGGAACGGTGAAACCACTGTTTAGAACCCACTGCATTAAGAACCTCAGGGGCTGGATTGCTGGATTCAACCCTGTCTACCAGCTAATTGCAATCAGAACCCTAGGAAACCCTGAAATTTTGGTCATTAGTTCTTATTCACCTTTCCCAGGTAGCGCGACTAGATTCTAAAATTGCTAAGGTACATCTTGAGGTGTAGCGGGGTATCTTGCTGCTGCTGCTGCAGCTTCTCTTCTCTGGGGTCGACCCTGGGGGGAATCGAGCCCCTGCAAATCCGCTTGTAAAAGAGGCATCTCGGAAACAGGAAAACTTTTTAGGCCCTGAAAAGTTTTTTCAGCATCCCCAAGCCTCTTGAGCCCCTAGCCACACCCGGAAAAACTTTTTAGGCCCTGAAAAGTTTTTTCAGCATCCCAAGTTGGGGGTCGCCAGACCTCTTGATTAAGAACCCCGTAAGAACTTGAGGGTACCCTCGTTCACAATGCCCGTATTCTTCCACATATAGTTTTTAAGAACCCCATGGCCAAAGTACGCTGGAAAATTCCTATTCGGTTCTTATCCAACGGTTCCGCTGTACACTGAGGGGGGGCCACCAGATTGCAAACACAAGGATTTTTGGATGGTTTCAATGAGGATAATGAGAAATCACCAGGAAGCCTGATCACTTAGATCATGCTGTTTCCAAGTCCAAAGGGAACTCAGCCTCCTGAGCATTCTACAACTTTGAAACCTCAAAACAAACAAAACAGTGAGAGTCACCAAATTCAAAGTTGTGAAGGAAAAATGGTTGATCTCATCCTTTATCAGCCTTTTCCTGTTGTTTCTCCAAAATATAGCGTGGGGCCCGGCAGCCCCGCTCCCCGATTTTGGCCAAAACACTGCAAGCAACCTGTGACAGGGCAATGCGGCAACGCAGCTGGGTCGGTTCAACCCCAAGGCGCCAATAGGGCATCATCATCCCCATCTGGCATTGAACCAACTGAATGTCATAGGACACCTTTGAACCACCCAAATGGCGTAAAATCCATGGGGGGGAACACCACAAAGGACAGAGAAAGGTGCAATTTCCATCAATGTCCCATCGCACATGTGGAGAACTAACCAACACCAATGTGATGCCTGAATGAATTCAACCCAAAGGACAACATATTGATTTGACATAGTATGGAAACAACATGAAACAACATATGTTGAAACAACAGCCAGCTATTGACTAGTCCATACTTCCCAATCAGGTTTATGGTTAAATAATAAAACCCAGTAAACCCCGTCGGAGGTGAGGCCAGTCTCGCGTAGACGAGAACTTCCGGTGGAATCCGTAACGAAAATCAATGACTCATCCCATTTTGTTTGAATCCCGTGAAAAACCATCGTCTTTGATGATTAAGAACTATGTTAAACTGGTTTAACATGGTTTAACCACGATGGTTGGCTTGGTTCCCACCGCCTGCTTTTCCGGAAATGCGCAGTTTGCTGTCCAACAGCACCTCGCCATCACAAACTCCCCGCAGTACCCTGGCGTTTTCGCGTCTACCCGGTGACGTCGGCGGGTCGAAACCCGATCCAAATGGAATCCGGTGTTCAAAGCAAAATCGCTGGGATTTATGGGAGGTTCATGCCATTTCATGCCCCAAAAATATGGCAATTTCAGAGCTTTTGATCCATCCCCATATCAAGTTTTTCTCATTTGTAGTGGCCAAGTTTCACAACAGCTGTGTGCGCGAGTTGATCATTATCAACACCAGGAACTCAGCGGAACCAAGGGATTAGGATGCCGTTGGTGGTCTGGATCATCATGCCATTTAAGACTGGCTATCATATTTGCTAATGACTAGTTAGTAGTTGCTATATGTAAACTAATTCGCGTGTAAAATATGCACCCTCCCACTTCTATAGCTGTAGGATCTTCGTAGGTCATGTTTCCGGCCATCCCAAAGAGACAGGAGAACGGCGCCCATATTTGTGACTCCAAAAACCGACCCTTGAAGCTTTTTACCCCAAGCTATCCCAGATCCGGATCCATCATTTTCGCCTTCGGAAACTGGTCACCATGGACTCGGATTGCAAGAGCACCGCGATGCGTGAACGCGAATTCAGCTCCACTAAGCCAGCCGCAAAGAGGATGAAGACTAAAACCTCTGGATCTGAAATCTGGAAGGGGACCTAACAAACCCCATTAGATAGCTATAGATAGGGATTGTAACCCACTGTTTAACGGGATTTAATGGGGGGATGTACCAGCAACAGAAGATAGACAAAAATGTTGGAAATATCATGGGATATGAGTTGTTCTTGAAGTGCCAGTGCTAGCAAAGGAAGTTGATTTAGTGAATTGTAACCAGTAATAACCCCTTATAATATAGGTTTATGGTATAGTGAATTGGTTCATGGGGTGTAGAACCAACGTCTAACTGGTGGGGGGCACCACTGCATTGTGGATAGGACATCTATCGCTGGGACGGGGTTGACCTAGCGTCCCAAATAAGCTAAATGTTGAACCTCCAATG
Source organism: Symbiodinium sp. clade C Y103 (assembly GCA_003297045.1). Lineage (NCBI taxonomy): Eukaryota > Dinophyceae > Suessiales > Symbiodiniaceae > Cladocopium > Cladocopium sp. clade C. Next base: position 57,453 of record BGPT01002234.1, on the reverse strand, counting down.
AGTACTGTTTTTGGATGTTTTTGGTACTTAATTCCCACTGCTGCAGATATATTATATTGTATTATATCATTATATCATATTAGGATTGCATTATATTGTACTATGTTATATTATATGTCATTCCTATGTCATCCCATGGTTATTGACTTGACCCCAATGCTAACGGTTTTATTTCGTTCAATCCTAAGATTTGATGTTTGAATCCGACATTTGGATGATTAAACCACCATCTTTCTTTTGGACCAAGTTGCCATCTTTGCCCTGTAGATCCATCATTTTTTGATGGCTAAATCGCTATTTTCGTTGGTTAAATCAGATGTTTTGTTTACTATACATCAATCTACATCACCATGTTCGCCCGTTAAATCCGCATGGTTAGTTGTAAGATCACATTTTTTTGCTGGAATTATATAAATCATCATTTGTGCCGATCCAAAATTGGTCAAATCGATCATGGTTCACCGTGCTGTTTGAATCCACAAAAATTCGGCAGGTTCACCAGGACTGTGCTGAAGTCCCAGCCACGCACAACTGGTGGACGAAGGCCACATGCAAAGGCTGCTGGTCGCGGGTGCACATGTTCCAGGCTTCGATGGCACCTCGGCGTCCGTTTTTTGGACATGGATCCCTTCCCCACCCCAGAAACTATGGCTTATTATGGACAATAACCAGGTATTTTATGGTAGTTAGCAATTTGGGGATGACTTCCCCACTAGCCATCATCTATGGTGAGGTGATGAGGTCAAATGGGCTCGCTATAATGTACCCACATACGCAGATGTATGGGGTTTTAATATGGATTTGAACCGAAAAAGTAGGGGGAAAACTGGGATGACTAAGAATTAATGGGAATACAATGACAACTAAAGGGAAGTTGCCCATTTAGTTCGATGAATTAATACGATGATGTTCCAAAGCAAACTCTTGATTTACCCGAGGGTCGTCTTCAGTAAACATATAAGAGACATGGAACATCCACAATGAAAGTAGATCAGAAAGCCATGGATCTGCCGTTTTGTCCGTTGACTGGCGGGTACATCCAACGAATCCAATGCAATCAAATGGCATAAATATTGGATTTGATGGGATTTAATGGGGTATTGAGTACATATATATATATATACTGGCATATGAATGAGAATTTACCATCTATTATTGGGATTTACTGTAGAATGAACATGCATGAATAAGCCATCCCAGCAACTAACCATGACTGGGGTGTCACTTTGCGTCATCCCAAACGGATGTTTTTGTCCAATGATACACCCAGATTAAGGATGGCCAATCATTGGGTTTACCACATTATTGCGATGGGGATAACTGAGGGAGATACAGTGCATTGGAATAATTGTTCATCAACGGGGTATTGATGGGATGGTCAAGTTCCTGATCGCCTGGTAATCATGTTTCAAACTGTCTGCCTTTCAGAGAGCCGGTACAGGGCAGCTACCTTCAACAATCGTGAAATTTGAGGTGTGGACGATCAACAATTGGAGGCAATTCTTTCAACGTTCTCAAAACAGTTCCATGGGGGCCTGGACCATCAGCAAAAAGTTGAAAAAAAGAACAGTCAAACATGGCTTGCGAAAAAAATGATCACCAGGCCCTTTGCTTCAGTGTCTTCTGCCCAGGCTGAGTTGATCTGAGTTGTGACCCATCTGCCCATTTCATCCAGGTATTGTTGGCGATGCCCGTCCCAATATCTTCCCCGTCAAGAAGAATCCTTAGACTAAATGGACGTACACATGTCGGTATAACATGTTCTCCCCCCAACCATGCCAAAATCGAATTTTGCAGAATGTTCAACAAATACGATAAATAAATATAAATAAATATACATATAAATAGACTCCCAAGAGACCCTCAGCCCTGGATAAGTTCTTGCCGCATTTTCGCACTGACAAGGTGCTTATGATGGATTGCGCGGGAATTCCTGTGCTGAAATCTACGAAGAACATGGCCACAGCAAAGCGAACGGTTGTAGTCAACGCCGTCCACAAGATCGCACCAGCATGGCTCTCGCTGGGGCAACCGTAGATGAAGAGCGCCACCAAAACATACACAGCCTCAGTGATAGCGGCCTTGATGGTGTCTGACCTATATAGAGAAGAAGAGAACAAATCTACCCAGAGATTTGTTGATTTCACAAAATGGGGACCGCAAGGTGCCATCCAATTTGTTGGTCAGATTTTGAATGGGCACTTTGAAGGTCAAGTATCTCCACCAGGCATCACTAGGCCCCATCCTAAAGTCACCACGAAATTGAAAGCCCATGTTGTCTTTTCCAGGTTTAAACATGCCTTCCACAATGTTCAGCGTATAGGAACGGGTTCCAGCATGCATGGTCTTCTTGGGTTTCTGAATGGCAAGTGATGTCACTTCAGGGGTCTTGAACTATACTTGAATAATCTTGAATATATCTGAATGAGCAATTTGGTCTATGGTCATCTCAAAAAACTCATGGGGGATTCCCCAACTACTGAATACATTCTCCCCTCTGAAAAGGGGGGGGGGATCAGCATCCGCAAATCGTCCCATCCAACCGGGAAATGATGCCACAAACCGTGATCGCTTCTTTCCGAATGAGAGAAGCTTTAAAGAAAAAAAATCACCGTATCAACTATGAGAGATTTAGGAAACTAGCTCTTCAAACATGATCAACCTACCCAAGACTGGGCTTCCGGGACTTGTTTTCAAGGAACATTTTAGAGGACACACCCAGCTTTGCCGGGTGAAACAATAACTAATAACAACCATGGATTTCCTCATGAGTTTTCGCCCACAAAAAAAAACACGGTGAATGGTGTCAAGCGTTTCGCTCTCAAGCTTGGCAGCGCAACTTGCAGCCGGGTGGCACACTGCAAGAGCTTCAATCGTTTCCGATTCAATTGTACCAGGCCGCAGCTCACTGCACTATGCACCACCTCGCTGATCACCCAGATCACTCTCTGTGATCTCCAACGTCGAAACGTGGAATTGCAATGTAATAAATAGCCATGGATGCTAAAACGATCTAAAACCTGTTAAACATCTCTAAAACTGTATCCCGTATATTGCAGAACAAAAAATAATCAAACGATATATCTACCTACTGTCCATCAATCTATATCCATCCATCAATCCATCCATCCATCCATCCAACCATCCACCCATGCTTCTCAAGCACATCAATGTACGTGCATGTCTACGACAAGTATCAAAGAGTCAATGGATGATATGAGCATACAGGGTTTCATCATCTAGCATCTGAATACCCTCCGGTAATCAAACATGGCTGGAAAATCTCCCATTTATAGACGATATTCCCAGTGAAGCCCCTCCATGATATCCCAGCCATGTTGGGACACCCGAGGGTACCCACATTTTGCTGAAAAGCTGGCCCTCGAGACCCCTAAACATCCACCAAGCATGGCTGCCCCAGAGATCTATCGCAATCAACCGCTATGGATTTTTTATTTAGCAAATTTTAAATGCAACTTCAATCAATAACAATGTGCAAAATGCTATCTCCGGGTCTTCCAGCCATTCTCTTTAACATCAATCCTTATCAATCCAGTCCATTTGTGCAGGCAGGCAACCCAGGCAACAATGCACACGACAAATGGGATGCGAGACTGTGTGCTAGGATGGTAGTGCAAGTCCAACATCTGACCTGCGCTTGGCTGAACGTGTCAGATCTATCGGCGCACTCCAGTTAAGCAGCGGCTAGACGTACATAAATATAAGGCTGGTATATCCAAGAGATTATGCGCTTGTTAAAAAAAGATATTTAGTATAATAATATAATATATATGTATACATATGTAATATGGACGTGGTTGTACCAGGGCCAGTGATGACATACCAACTGGGTCCCGCATGTCCAAGATCATCCATTCAGATCGTCTAAGTAGCCCGTGAGAGTTGAGTGCAATATCCAAAATGGAGGTTGAATCGCTATGAATCACTGCTTTTAAGCTATACCATAGGATATCCTTGACTTAGCACGTTCCAAATTGGAAAGAAACTGCTGCTGTCGCTCTGTTTCTTTTTATCCTTTGGGTCGGGTCGTTGCCCTCTGATGACACGTGATGCTCAGCTCTCGATCCAGTGAGCGACGTTGGATCGGACGCTGGTCCATCACTGCCACTCATCTCCTAGGGAGCCCCGGAAGCTTTCCTCCCAACGTTGTAGGTGGCTTCCGTACTTCCCCTTCGATGTATTGTGGTGTCACCGAGACTGCGCAAGCGGGAACGCAGCGCCCTCCCCTGAAAGAAAAAGGTTAAAAATTTTGGAGTTCGAATTAAGATGTACAGGACTAACTTGAAGAGCCGAGAGGCGATCCATGAGGTCTAACTCAAATCGGCTAGGACCGTCGGCCAAGTTTGACTTGGATTCTACGCGGTCAATATAGATGTCAATAGCGCTCTGGGCCGCTAGGCTCCAGTATTCGCCAACCATGGCTGTGGAGTCTGATTTTGGTGAGTAGCCTTTGACCAGGCTTGCCGCTGCAGCGTCGCTATCGATGAAATGGATTATTTGTTGCCCTGCCAAAGTAGGTGCCCAAGTTTGAATGGCGACTGGAGCTGCCAACACTTCGAGCTGCCCCATAAAAGTGGCTTTGGGGATCCATTGATCGACAACAGCCTGTGGAACTGCAGAGCTGAAAAACTGGATACTGAAAGTTGGTACCTGCTGTACAAGGACTCCACCGATGCCGAAACGAGGCTCACGATGGGGCACATCAGAGGCATCGGTGTAAAGGACACATGGTGGTCTTGTTGGACCGAAACTACAGACACGGTGAGGCGCGACATTGACAATATGCATCATGAGTTGGAGACTCAATCGCAAGTGTGCCGTCAGAGCCGAGTCTTTGCTCTGCGAGTACTGTCGCTCTCTCACATAGCCTGTGCAAAAACGGCCAACTTTACCAAAGAGTGTGCTACACAGGAAACCAAATTTCCCAACCACACTGGCAGCCAAAGTAGGGGGAAGCCAGTCGTTGGTGAGAATATTGCGGACCATGTTGGTAAAATTTTCCTTCCGCAGAGGCTTGGGTTCCACCAGCAGTGTACGCTGATGTGCCAAAGAAGCCGTATTGAATGCAACTCCCAAGATGTGCGCCACTTCCTTGGGGACTTGCGACTTGTTCGGATCCAGCTGCAAGCCAGGCAGGGCAAAAGCCTGCTGGAGGCAGAAGGCCGTGACTTTGCTGCACTCCCGACGGTCAACATAGTAAAAGTCATCAAAGAAATGATCAAGCATCAGGCCCATGCCACGAACCAATAGTCTACAGGCCCATTCCGCAAGCCTGTAAAAATTTGGGACTGCGTGTCCTGCCCCGAAAGGCTGCCCAAAAATCTTGAACAAGCGGACTTGGTCGCTTGAAGGGTCATACACTCCTGTGATGGAGACCGCCACCTGGCTGTCAAGTAGTGGCACCTGCCTGTAAGCAGACTGCATGTCCTCCGAGCCTAGGTCCAAGGACCCATGGAAGCGGGAAAACATGCACTTGATCATGACTATTAAATAATCAGTCATTGCCATGTCAATGCGCTGCATGCGGGTTGCTGCCAAGTTTGTAAATCCGGCTGTGTGGTCATCGATCCTTCGATATTTTGGCAGGCCATCATCCCCGATACCTTGCTCCAGCCCGAAGCTGGGAATCAGGTTGTAATGGGGGCCACACTGGACAACAATGTCCTCATGTGTATAAGGACCTGCCATTGACCCTTGAGCCACTTCTTTCAAAGTTTTCCTATATATAGCTTGGGCTTGGTCCTCACTCCCTTTCTTTGCCATGTACCGGATCTTTTCCAGGGTCGCATTACGCCTCCTGGATGCGGTTGAGAGCAACTCTTGAAGAGTTACGGCCGCCGGCACAACCTTGGGTTCAAAGAAGGGAGACTGGAGGGCTTCCCCGACAATTGGCATGCCTTTCAAACACAACCATGGCACGTTGCAGTCCTCGATGTGGTATCGAGCTTGCAACATACTCATGAGGGCCGTGCGTGGCTTGCGTCCCAATCTTTTGGCGTTGTCACACGCCTCTGCCTCATGCTCGGACTGGAGCTCAAGCACGTCCCGGCTCTTTGCCAGCAGTCTCCACTCCGCCAGCGCCCTCAATCTGAGCGTGTTTGTGGCACCTGGCGACTCTGTCATCCAATTCAATGCAGTCTGATGCATGTCTTTCAGTGAATCTTGAGCACAGAAGGGATGCTCCAACTTTAGTGCCTCCTCCATGTGTCTCAAAGGGCACTCAAGCCCGTCTGAAATCAGCTGTTGCCGCTTGCCGTAGCTGGGCTGCCGCATGGCCTCCAGCATTCTGTGCCTGTTCACCAGCACTTCAGGCTTGCTTTGCAAGCTGCTCTGTGTCCCTTTCAAGGGAGCTTCAAGAGCGACCCTGCTGTCAACCACTTGAGCAAGCCTTTGCAGCTCCTGTTTGATTCCCCTTGTACTCTCCACCCTGTGTCCCTGCAGCTCCTCACCACATTGGTGGCAGACTGCCGCACTGAGTGGAGCGTTAGGGCCTGAGAAAACCTCTATGAACTTCTTGTCTCTGCCCAGCACTTCCATGGCACACTTTGCGTATTCGGCACAGAACCCGGAGGGGTACTCCCGCTCATCCCCCGTGTGGAACTGAACGACTGCGCCATTGGCTGTGGCTGGACGCCATTTTAGGTGTTTCTCTTGCGTCCTTTCACAAATGTTTCTACTGTTACACATGAGCCCCATGGCCCTAAAAGCATCATGGTTACAAATAAGCACCTGGCACTTCCTACGTTTACTCCCTTGAAACATGCAAGTGGTGTAAAAAACCTTGAAAGCCCCCTTGCAGCCGAGCAACCTTTTCCAAGAGTCCAAGTGCTGTGCCAAACTCCTGGCGGGGTGTTCCAGGGTGAAAAACCTTCCTTCCAAATGGCTTCGTCTACAGCTATCCGCTGCCAGATCTGCCATATAAGTATCATCTTCGAGTTTCCTTTTGGATTTACCGGACATCTTATCCAACTCTTCCGGTATACCATTTGGAAACAACTCGCTTCTCAAAGGCCTAGGGGGGTTCTTAACACCAGGTATGGGGATCTCCCTAGCTCTTGAGAATGTAGCACAATTTGGCGCCCAGTGTTCTAACCCCGCCCTTGCGAGATCGCAACTCAACTGGGTCTTATGTTTGAAAATGCACTTTCCCCTGAGAATGTCCCACGGCTCCAAAACTCTGCCACCAACATGACAGTTCGTGAGCCCATCTTTTTCATCCAAGTCTGCGGCTTCGGTTGTTTTGGCCTCAATCGCCGGCTCAGCCGCAAACGCCGACGAGTGGCCACTTTCCTACTTGGCCTCTTTACCTTCTTTCTGGTGCCGCTCCTTCTCCCTTTCGGCCTTCCTCTTTGCTTGACCTTTGAGCTTCATCTCTCTCCTGTGCTCTTTGGTCATCTTGCAAAAGGGATAATGCCTCTTTTTGCAGACCAGACATTGTTTCTTACGCTTTGGCTGGTTGAGGTGCGGTTTCCTCTTCAGAGGACTGGCATCCCTGTCATCTTCTTCTTCTTCATGATCTCTCCTCTGTTTCTTCTCCGGCCGGCTCGACGAAGCCTGTTTGTCGATCCCCTGGTCCGGCAAACCGCCCACGACGGCATCGAGCAGCCGCCAAATGCCCTGCTCTTCGTGGGTCAGATAGTAGCCGATGCCATCATCCATGGTTCCGACTCCTCTGGAGAGCCACCTGAGAACTTCCTGATGAAGAGTTCGGTCGAACCTGCGCACTTCCTGACTTGTCGGGGGCCTCATCCCTTCCGGGACCTCCCCTAGGAGTTTGCTACAAAAACGGTCATGGAGTGCGCGATACGTCCCGTATTGGGCCAGCCCCACCATGCAGGCAGCTCTGGCCCTCAACTCTAGACGCTTGCGCATGACTTCCATGCCAGATGTCGCAGCAACAGGCGGGTCATCCCGATCCTTTTCTTGAATGACCGCTCTGTCTTTCGACAGGACCAGTTCATTCTTCGTCTTGGGCATGACTCCTGTGCGCTCCATCCTATCTTGCTCCTCCTGGCTCAGGAACGTCTCCCACGAAAGATATTCGTAGGCTGCTCCTGGTCCCACAAAGCTTTTTACCATCTTCGACAGGGTGTACAGCGATGGTCTTTCGGAATCGGACACTGGAGCCGGCATACCCCTGGACACCGCGTCCTGTTCCATGGTGACCGCTGCTGTGAGGGTGACTTTGGATTTACCAGAGCTCTCCCCCGATGCCAGGCTCTCCAACTCCGACTTGCACAACTCCTTGGACAGTAGCCAGAGTTTCCGGATTGACGCAACGTCCTCGGATCTCTTGAACTCCTGCCAAGGGACTGGCGGTGTGCGATTGAAGGTAATGAGGCCCCTGACCGGATCAGCATAGGCCGCGCTGGGGCATATGACCTCTTGCAAGTACTCTTCCAATGCCTCTTTGGAGTGTACTCGCAAAGCCAGCCCTTCATGGGTATAAATCCCCATGTTATTCATCAGAAGAAAGTCTGACTCGGCGACCCCGAACTGAACCGCAGATTTGCGGAACGCCGCAGGGATACTAGCCTGAGACAGTGCCGCCATTGCGACTACCGCTCTTTCCGTGACTTGGGGCCAAGTGCTGCGACATTCATGCAGTCACTAACCTGCTGCTAAAATACAGCGGCCCCAGGTCTCAGAGGTTGCTCCCCTTTTTTATTTCAGAACTCCCACAGAAACACATGTTTCCTAAGAGAGAAGAAAAACAAAAGGAGGTTGGGGGAACCACTTGGATCCCTGTAGAGGTCCTCACCCGAAGGAGGACGACCCCTTCTGCTCTTGCGCCCCTGCCCTGTCTTTTTACTGGAAGACGGCCTGGCAGTAGCGCATATCTGCTCAGTCCTGCCCCTCCCGCTTTGGGCATTTTTCATGCAGAGAACACAGGTGGTCCTCATGGGGGCTCGTGAGGTCGCATCTACGCGTACACCTCCGAACCACTACATCAGATCCTAAGTGCATGTGGGAACAAATCCCATTACACGCCCTCTCAGTACCCGACGTACAGCATCGTCTGCAGAGCGTTGCAGCGAAGTCCAATGCATCTTCGGCAATGGAGTGGGTGAAGCTACCTGCAATCCCGCATTTTGGCGCAGGGTCCACTATCGTCTCTCCGACTAAGCAGTGTGGCGCCGGAAGGTGCATCAGGGGTTTGGCCGACGGGCTTTTTGCATGCACCCAAAAGGCCGTGAGCCCCTCTGTATCAAGCTCATCCATGACCCGCTCCAGGTCGTCATCTTTGAGGGCGTCCTTCACCTCTGCACCTTCTGCTGCATCGGTCTCCTTCTCTTGCTTCAGCTCCACAACTGGTTCCTCTGCGTCTGCAAGACACTCCGACCAGTCGTCTCCATCTCTGAAGATGGTCTTCTCATGCAGGAGTCTCTCTTCAGCGATCTGGCCAGCTGCATCAAAGCCCGAATCCAACAAGTCCATCGGCACTCTAGCAGCTAGCAACGCCGGCAGCACACAGGCGGACATGGCTTTGGCGCGCCGGGCTTTTTCTACCTCATCCATCTCGACCTGAGGGGACTTGTCCACGGGAACTCCCTCAAGTCGGACTAGGTCTCCACCTTCTCTAAGGTACACGATGCATTTCAACTGGGATTCCAACAGAAGGGTTTGGGCCTCCCTCAGATACGTGTCTGGCATGGTTTCAGCCCGGTCCTTCCAGCCTCCCTGGAATCTGACCACCTTCTCCTTCAATCCCAGATGCTGCATCACACTAGAAAGGCTGGCCTTGGCGCCGTGCCATCTCAGCCCTTCAATCTCCCCTTGGGTCAACCCAACGGAGATTCCATCCTTCCGCAACTTCTCGAGACCTTCCTTGACCAAGGAGACGTCCCCACCCAATGTTGCAGGGGCTCTTATGAAGGATGTCCCACATGGAGTTGACGACTTCCCCAAATGGTCATCGTCCTTCCAAGTGGCTCCATGGGCCTCCAGCACCAGCTTCATAAGGACTGGCAGCCAGTCATCATGGGCTGGGTCTACCCCTCCGATCGCTGCTATCCAGGCTCTAGATGTCCTTCTCACCTGGCCTGCGCACCCACTCACAACAGACAACCGGCGTGTTCAAGATGTCGTCGAAGCGTGTGGATGATTGTATGCACAATCTCAACTTTCCACAAGCCACTCTCTCAGGTTTGGTCAAAGTTCTGTCCAGCACCGCCGCCTCCAGAGCCCAAAGTGTGGCCCTTGTGAAGCCTGGTGCCCTGTTCACTGGTGTGCTTTTGGAAGCAGCATATGAGGCTGCCAGCCTCTTCGCCCTGTTCCACCTTCCACCAGTGTGCCCATAACCAAAGGCTGTGGCAAAGAAGTCAAGAGCGTACATGAAACTGCGGGGTGTCAAGTAGCCACACTCCGTTTGGACCAAATGTTCGGTGAACTCGAGCACATTCATGTGGCTGTCGAAGGATGCGCCCTCTTCTATCGAAAGGTTCTGCTTGGAGCGCCATTCCAAGAGTCTGCTCATAAGTCGTGTGTAGTTCAGCCCCGTGGCCGCCTTGTTCGGAGCTGTTAGGCGCTGGAAGCGGCCCACATCTAGAGATCCATCCTTCTCCACGATGTCTGTCAGCTCCATGTGCACCTTCAGCTTCTTAAGCTCACGATAGATGGACAGACTTTCCCTGTGAAACTTGTCCAAGTCGAGCCTCTCTTTCTCTTTCATGGAAGTGGCCCCGGTGCCCCTCCGACGCCTTCTGCTCCGCTCTCTACTGGCATGACCTTCACGCCGACTCCTTCTGTTGCGTCGATCAGATCCTGACGGTGACCTTGGCGGAGGGACTGCCGGCTTCGGAAAAGCTGCGTGCTCTTCCACTGCATTAGCGTCTGACGCCTTTTTTGCCGGAGGGCTTGGAGGGACCGGCACACCGCTGGACAGCTTTGCCATCACTCCTATTGGAGGCGGCACCGCCTTCCTAGCAAAAGTGCTCTCCTCCTCTTCTCGTGCGTAAGGAGGACGATGCTCCTTGGCTGCGCCCGCCGCTGGGCTTGCAGCCTTGGACCCACTCTCCTGGCTAGCCCATGGCGGCTTTTCCTCGTCTAGGACATGACGTCCCTCTCTCCCAGACCTGATGGCCGCTACCAGCTCAGAGACCTCACACCCTTCCTCTAGGAGTGTGGCAATCTCCCACCGAGCCGCCCACGCCCCCGCTGCTGTCACCCCAGAGGTCTGGCCCAAGGCTACTCCGTGGGGTGGAACTGGGGGTCTGGACTTTGAACTGATATGCCGCCCTGTGCTCAGCTCGCCAGGCCCAGGCCCATCCCTGTCTCTGACGTCATACCTGCTGTCTCTGTGCTGTAAAGCCCCTGAACTCCTCCCCACAGTGGGCGGGTCTGCCATCCTCCGCCACTGTGGTGAGGGTCTCCAGTGGTGTGAAGGGGGTTCCTGAGGACGCCTGGGTGGCAGTGCAGGTTCAGCAGGGCGTCGCGTGTCTCTCCTGCTTTCTCTGCCCCTGCTCCTACTGTCCACTGACCTACCCCTTGCCCGGCTCCTGCCTCGACTCCTATCTCTCCGTTCCATTTGTTAGGATTGGAGAAAAAGAACTACAGGTGCCAGGTCAGCTAGTCTTGACCCAAAATGGCACCACGTGCACTTCGTCTTTAGACATCCATGTTAGTACCTCCACAAGTTACGGCACAAAGTCATGTTTTCAACAAATAGAAATACCACGATTCCAAACTCAAGAACCATTCCGACCTTTATATACACTATCGAAAAAAAGAAACAAATCAAAACAGTTAAACATATCAAAACCTTGTTCATCTTGTTTCGCAAGTTCCGCTTCATGGCCAATCCATCAGTGGCACAAAAAAACCTCCCGCCTATGAGGGAAAGCGCTGACAAATGCATGCACGCTCTCGATGCTGAGCGGTGCTGTTTGATCCGGTTCTCCCAAACCTCGCTGTGACTGGCCGCGTTTGAAGGGGGTCAACCACGGACTAACGACAGCGCCACTTCTGACAGGTTCCTAGTCATTCAAAAGTGGCCCTGAAGGGTGTTGACGATTTTCGGAAATTCTCATGAGGAGCACTAGATCAGACGATAATTCCATGTGAAATGCCGAGGTACGGTACGAGTTACAAGTACCCTGGGATCGAGGTTCTAATTCTGGCAATTTCATTTTGTTAAGTTTCGGGAAACGTGTTGAACGTGTTGAACGTGTCCAAAAGGTGTTCCCTCCTTCTTAAAGGAGTCACCATTAGCCCTCTTCAAAACCATCAGGAATACATCCTCGTTGACCAGAAAATCAATGGCACTACCCTCTGGTAAACGAACAGTTTGCTATTGAACATGGCCATAGAAATAGTGGATTTTCCCATTAAAAAATTGTGATTTCCCATAATCCATAGATATGTTAGTTTACCAGAGGGTACCAAATCCCCAGGTCCCACTCTCACCGGCTCCCAGCTCCGGCTCCGGGTAGCAGCATCCTCCAACCTCGCATCAAAGTCGTCCCCGTTGCCACCACCATGGTCGTACCAAACGGCGGAAGCTAAACCACGGAGCATTGAGAGGGTTTCCTTAGGCAAATGGGAGTGTAGTACCCTCCGGTAAACTAACATAGCCATTGAAAATGGTGATTTATAGTAAATTTTCCCATGTAAAATGGTGATTTTCCATAGCTATGTTAGTTTACCAGAGGGTAATGGGAATATAGAAACATCATGAAACATCTGGGAATCAACTATATATCACTATTGGGAATGTAGTAACCATCACGAATGGGACGGAATATAGTAGTGGCGTGTAGTGGCAATAAACTTAAAAATACAATGTTGTATATAAATATAGTTTTTTCTTGAACAAATAAGGATTTATGTGAATATGATTGGGATATTTGGGATGATAATGGGATAAATCAAGCGTGGCATCCAAACTCATCCATTAAATTACTAATATATATATATATATAGATGATTTCCCCGTTAGCATTTCCATTTTTGGAGGATTTTCCATTGCCACGTTTGATTGCCGGAGGGTAGTGGGCATATAAATATATAGAAATACATCAATATATGGGAACTAGTGTGATAGAATCATGGCAAGCGAGCTAACTATAACAACCCAATAGAAATACATAGCAATGGAGCAACCAATTTTTATTATATGATATTATATGGGTATACTATGGTATATTGAGGAGTTTTATTTTATTTTTTTCAGCAAAAGCTCTGTCTGTTGAGACGAGCACTGGGCATTGCCAATGCAACGAAGGAAAGCGCAATGAGGAGTTTTATGGGAATATAGTAAGGGATTCACACGGTAACATTAGGATTCGCGTTTGAAGCAGGACGTTTAGCATCCCAATCGATGGCCAATCTTAGATACCCTGCCAAAATTTGTGTAGCTGCTGAGGGGGGGAAATATGGCAAAAGGTTCAAGAACTATGGTAGCCATCCAAGTTTCAACCGGAATTATGGAATGGCTGATGCAACTAGAGTGTGTCCCCTCATAAAATTGGTTTCTAATTAATATGATTTGTTACCCACTCATTGGCTGGAATGTGTGTCGAAATATGGGTCCAACGAGGCTTGGCAATTTTGGGGAAATCTGATTGATGGAGATGATATGGCAAGACAAGGGTATCTCGACAGCGTGACAGTATGGGAAATGACAAGGTGGGAAGGATGGTGGGCTACAAGGATGATACACCATGCCATGGTTGGAAACCATGGTAGAAAACCAATGGTCATAGGGCTGCAACCAAGGTAAGCAAGGCATCTGAATGGTGCGTGTTTCACGGGGATTCAGCCCGACCCCTTGGTTGACCACATGGATGACTAAGCTTATCCCTTAAAAATTGTAAAAGAGTGATTGTTGGTGGACTTTCTAGTCAGATTTCAAAGAACTGACCCAAGAATCCGGGCATTGTCAAAAGGGGGCTTCAATCAAACAAATGAATGCTATATACATATATATAAACATATGTATACATATATATTTACATATATATATATATATTTATACATATGTATATATATATATACATACATATGTAAATATATATATACATATTAATGCTGTAAATTCAACACACAAAATACTACAATGTTTAAACGATTCAAACAGTACATATAGAAAATCGGACAAACATCTGCAATCATAAGATGATAAAACAACTAACTACAGTACGTGTCTTACCTGCTCCCCAAGGACTTCAAGGAGGTGCCATGTGCCGTTGCCCAAGTGATCCGTGAAACCTTGAAAGCGCTGGATTCCTCCAAAAAATCACCGGTGGGTACTACGGCAACCCCAAATATATATATATATAATATAATTATATATATATATACATATTAAACTAGAAAGAACATGCAGTACAAGTAGAATCGATTACGAAATTCTAGCGGTCGCTTTAACGTGTTCTACCTTTTTCAGAAGCCCTTTGTGGTGATGCTGCTTCAGATTGATTTCAGGGTAGATAGCTATCGATGAGATAGTACTTTGATGAGCGCGATCAAATGTAGAAATCTGTGCACAATGATTGCGAGGACCAGGTGCAGTAAGACCATCGCCTTCTTGAGAAAAATAATCAGTTAAACCAGTTCTGGGAGTCCCATCCCAGTGGATGGCTGCTGACCCACTTGGACATCCCAAACATGGTGATTCCGTCGATAATAATTCAATTAAATCGGAATATCATAATATGTAAATATATATGTATATAATGTCAACAGTGGAGAAATCAACCCCTGGATTCTTTAATTGCAAACTTTACCATTTTGGTAGCCTAACACATTCTCATTATTTTGGAGAACCCACCATTATTCAACTAGGAAATTTAACAATTCAAGGTGACATCATGGGTAATTCACCACTTTCTGACTGGGATACACCCTGATGCACCCAGTATAGAACCATGTTTACCCCAGCTATTCCTGAAGCCCAACTCTGCCAATTCCCGCGTCCCAGCGGCCGGCCCATGGTTCCAGCAATGGATTCCAACCACCACAGCACCAATCGCCACCAGCCCCGTATTCTCCGCCATCTGTTTCTTTCGGCGCCGTTTCGCAATGGGGCTTGCTCAAATAGCTTCGGAGGCTGACCCAAGTCAAAGCGACCCAAAAAAATCAAGTGCTCTGCAAAAATGTTGCAATGGAAAAAAATGTCAACATGGTGAAAATCTTTTTGTTCCAAGCAACTACTTGGCGGCGTTTTCTGGAATCCCATTCAATTGAATTACAATTCAAGAAGGCTGGTTCTATCCCCCGTGTGCTCGTTGTATGCACGAGAATCTGTGTACACACACACACTTACATATATATATATATATATATACACATGATCACATATGCATCTATAATCATTTATACATGTGATGAACAATGAAAAGCATACAGTAGAACATGATAATTCAAAACCATCAAATGTTATATATTATATAGAATATATATATATATATATATAGATATATGGAATTGACATGTTTAGAAAGCCACTTAAAAACCCATGGATCATCCAACCCCCTCCGGGCCTTCGGCTACTGATGGCCATGATCTGCTGCAAGGCCTCCGGCGCGTAGGCACCGCAGGTCACGTCCAGGCCCTGGTGATGCACCTGGCGTGGGGATTTCATTAGGAACATGGTGATCTAACTTGACTAAACAAGGAAACCTGGGGATTTGAACAGCAGGATTTCACCAAGGAAACCTGGTGATCTGAACAAGACATGTGATTTCACCACTAAAACAATGTTCAACCAAGAAAAGCTGGTGATTTCACCATTTACATTGGGGAACTTGTGTGTGTGTGGGTGTGTTTAAAGTACATAACCACCTGAGAAGAGGAGAACGAAAGCCTGGGTTTTTTTGCGGTCGCAGTGGACTGGAGTCCGGCAGCGATTGATTTCGCTAGAGCAGCCAACCCTGTGCTTTGCACATCGGTGCTGCCAAAAATGGTTCTTGCTGCGACAAGATGCGAAAAAGCAAACAAACTCTNGATTTCGCTAGAGCAGCCAACCCTGTGCTTTGCACATCGGTGCTGCCAAAAATGGTTCTTGCTGCGACAAGATGCGAAAAAGCAAACAAACTCTTTATGCGGGGTTTTCCAGACTGAAAAGAGTTTCCAGAAGACATGGTTTCATGTCCCGGCTGCATTGCGCCCGAGAGATTGGCGCAGTTGCTATCTGCAACATGCACAGTTGATGGTGTCTGTGTGAAATGAGCTCAGGTGAATGGATAGGAACTCTCCGACAAGAAGGAATGGAATAACCACAATAACTCGAATAAGTTGAGAGAAATAATCGGAGGAAGAAGGGGAGGCAAACTAATGGAAAAAGTAGATACACAGCCTCCAAAGACAGAAACAAGTGGCTCTCTCTACAGTAGCAGTAGNAGAAATAATCGGAGGAAGAAGGGGAGGCAAACTAATGGAAAAAGTAGATACACAGCCTCCAAAGACAGAAACAAGTGGCTCTCTCTACAGTAGCAGTAGCAAGTTATTGAGTTCCTTTCGCAGCTACAAATGTATCGGCTGTAGTGAATT